>JAKSZP010004480.1:0-62012 GCA_022478985.1 Massospora cicadina
ATGCCAAGGTTTGTTAAATTTCTGAGTAAATCTCAGGAGAAAGGTGGGGAATCATGACATCAGGATTGTGAAAAATCCGAGACCACCAAGTATGAGCAGAAAGGGTGGGCACTTCCAAATTGGTAGTTGCAAGAATAACGCTGAGATGCACCAATACAAAACCAAACGAGAAAACTGTGGTGAGCACCATCATGGCAGTGACAAATGGCCAGTGCACCCAATTAACTAATAACAAAAGTCCCACACGGATAATTCTCATGCACATATAATAAAAAGGTTGGTCGACTAATGTCAAGAGAGTGTCTGTAACTCTCTCATTCCCAGCAAGGTGATGTGGGATGAAAACCCACATTGCTAGGGAACTAGCCATTAGGAGAATGGGAAAGAAGGCACCTCAAATGGTGCCTGTGCCAAAGGTACCTCAGGCAAGGGTGTAAAGCGCAACATATAGTACCAGGTAAGTAAGAAACATCACAGCTTGAGTGGGCCCCAGAGGGGAGTCCATAATCAAGTGTAACTTGGCGCCAGTAGACTTGGGTGCCTCAATCTGGAGGGGACCTGGGCGGCCCAAGGGAGCACCTGGAATTTGGTTAAATTGTGATAAGAGGTAGTGGCCCACATAGTTGGAGACCTCCCCAGAGAGGTCCACCACCAAGTTTGCCCAAGGAACCATTGAAAAACGTAAAATAACGGGTAAAGTTATTTAAGAAATCAACCAACAAGGAATGTTGGTTGCAAAAAACATATTTAAAGTGGGCCAGGGAAATTCAGGTTCTGCAGAAGTGCGCCCAAGCCTTGAAACTCCAATAAACAGATGCTTCCATCCGTTTTTGTAAAATACACCAAAAGTGCCTTCACTTGAGTAATCGATTGAAGCCATATTTTACTCAAACTTAAAAATTTCATAACTTGAATGAGATTTGAACCCTTGCTCTCCAATTAACTGAATCGAACCATCTTCATTTGTAATGTAAATCGTTCATTTCAGTGCCTGGGCTGAGATAAGAGGCTGGGCGTTTTGCACCCCATTAGTATCAACCTGGGCATGCTTGGCTTGCACCCAGCGTTGATCTAAGGTGTGTTTCAGGTCAGGAAGAGCCTGAAGTTTCTTTTTCTGGGCCTCCTGTCGCCCAGCCTTATTTTTAGCATCAGTTCCCACTATTAAGTCATCCAACCATGACAATCCCCACTGTCAGGATCACGTTTAGATTACATCCTCATATCATTGGACCTCAGGCCGATGACGTCCAACAGTGAGGTTAGCATAAATGCTGAAAGTGACCACATGGTCATCTAGGTGGAAATCAACTTTGATGAACCTCCGAGGAACCCCAAGTGGCAACTGGCACCAGCCACGCTGAGGAATGGGGATTGGCGCCAAACGGTTGACGCAGGACTAAATCAACCGGTAGTGCATCTGGACAACTGCCTGGAGTTGGACCTGCTAGAATGGTGGACCCAAATCAAAGTGAAGATGAAACATGATAGTATGAAGTTTGAAAAAGCAACCTCCTACAAGTGGACAGCCGCTGTGAAGCAACTGAAGTCTAAATTAGAAAGGCTGAGGCTCAACCACCAGGACAGTGAAGACTGGTGGAGCAAGTACTGAACAACACACAAAAAGTATCAGACCATAATGATGAAGCAAGACTCAGAGAGACAGACCAATGCAACTTACTGATATCAGAGCCTAGTGGGGACGATGACCAAAGAGGGCCTGAAACACCTCAAGGAAATCCAAACTAAGGCTAGGGTGCGGGAAGTGGAGACAGTGGAAGGGGAAGTATCATCAGACCCTGAAACGATCAAGTACAAGGTCAAACTTTTTTATGGCAATCTCTTCTGACAAAGAGAAATGAGTGAAGTGGTGACAAAAACCCTTATTGACCTGGCCAAGCTGGCACTGCATGGCTGTACGCTGGAAGACGTTGCCAATCTATCCGCCAAAATCTCTATCAATGAAGTTAAGAGGGCGCTAAAGGAGTCGCCAAGAATGAAAGTACCAGGCCCTGACAATATGTGTGCAGAAATATACAGCATATTCTGAGACCGCATTGCGCCAAAGCTCAAAAACCCTCTTTAACCACTGTTTGCACAATGTCAAACAAATTCTGGGAGGCCATGAGACCCAAATTTTACTTCTGTACAAAAAAGGCCTCAGATGCCAACTTTGGAACTGGCGCCCAATTGTACTATCAAATGCCAATTATAAACTGCTCACACACATCCTATCTAACTGTCTGATGGCAACAGCACCGCGTATGCTCCATAATGCCCAGCATGGCTTCATCAAAGGCCATAGTATATGGGACAGCATTGGTTCAGTCCAGAGCAAACTACAGGATATGAGGGGCATCAAACAAGGATACCTTATGTTCCTCGACATGGAAAAGGTGTATGACTGAGTAGTGTGGTCATTCCTGCATGAGGCACTAAAGGCGGTCAGCATCCCTGACATGTTTTGAGCATGGATAACGATGCTGTACTCAGGCCTGGTAACAAAGGTTATGGTTGCAGATGGCGCAACCAATGAAATCACTGTTGGGCAAGGTCTCTGCTAGGGCAACCCTATATCACTGATACTCTTCAACTTTGCAGCCAACATTTTACTGGCAGCAGTGGACGTGAAGCTCTGGGGTTTAGTCCACCCTAACCAAATGCCACTGAAGATGCTAGCATTCACAGACAATACTGTAGTAGGAATAAGCTCCTAGACTGACCTCCAGGGCGCTGAGGAACTATTAAACCTCTATCAGCTCACATCAAACACAAAAATCAATTTGGCAAAAACCTCAGTGATGAGGATCAACAACCTGAGCTTCAACCCACCAACTGACACAACGCCAATTATAAGCTCCCAGACAGTCCAATACATCAGGATAATCTTCAATGACAAGGAACTAGTGGTACTGGAGACCAAACAAAAAGTATTGTCAAGCTTATTAATCCAAATGGCATGCTGGAAAAGCGCCAGACTATGCCTCGAGGAGAAAGTGCAGGCAATAAACATCTTCATCTTCTCGAAGTTGTAGTATGTTGCTCATGTGCTGCCAATGAGCCCAAACTTAGAGAAGAAAATCAGGTCAATGCTCTGAACTTTCCTGTGGTTCAAGGCAAAGGTGGCACCAATACCACTGGAAGCCCTGTCAAAATCAAAGAATGAAGGAGGCATGGGCCTCCTGGACTTTGAATCTCATGCCTGGCGCATATGGGGAAAGTCGTTTCTGAAGCTAACACAGATGCACATGCGCTGCCTGACCCTAGCATGGGGCGTGAACTGGGCAAAAGCCCAAGGCCTCCAAGAGCCGGTCTCCCCCTGATTGATATGTGAATGAATGGTGAACCACCTGCGGATAACCTCCCAAAAAGGTGCCCCACACTATTGGCGACTATGCAATTGGGCTGTGCGCCAGGACGGGTGGTCATTTGAGTGATCATACTGAGAGGCCAACCAAATTCAGAGGGACATCGAAGCATGTAATTCTGCAATGATTTTCACAACAAGCTGGGAAGAGCATAACCAAATAGCTGATGAATATGCAACCAAGTTGATTAGAATAAGGTACAAATTGATGCTAATAGAATATGGGGATCTGCTCCAGAAACTGGGGCGCAATCTGCCCACCCGTCCACAAATCCTAAATGACTGGACTACCAAAGGCCATAACACCAACTACCCAACAAAGGATTTGATTTTGGGCCTGAACTCCCGCTTGGTTGTGGCCAAACAGCGTTTGGTAACCTGGCAGATCCTAAATTGGGCAAGCACAGTGGACTGGATTACCAGCACAAAGAATGCCCCATATGCACCAAACTAGAAGCAGACATAACACACCGTTATTATGAATGTGCCATGTTCAAAAAATACTAGTCCACAATGCATTACATCCTATCAGGTGAACATTCACCACTGGGTATACAGCCATCGCAGGACCTTTTCTTTACAAAAACCCTGAGAATGACTCTGATCCAACTATGAGCCTTCATTTACCATTATTGTGTATGGGTAATTCACTGTGCGCTCATCACCAAGGTTTTGAGCAACGAGCGCCCCCATCACAGTGGTTTGGTATTATAGACCATTTGGATTTACTTCCAATCAGCTATCAGATCTCAAAATTCTTGCACATAATCCCCGGGTGTTATAAAGCCACACATTTGGCTTTCCCCGCCAGACCATTCATTGCATGAAATGAAGCTACTAATTGACTTAGAATTGAATGGACTGTAAGCCCGCCAATGCTAGAACTGTGGCTAGCAATGGCAACCGCCAATCAGCAATGGTCAGAGGTGCTAGATCTCTAGCGGCCCAAAACCCCAGTTCTTTTTACCCTTGGCCAAATTGCCTATATTCTGCCCTCCCCTCTTACTTCTCCTTAAATTTCTATTTTAATAAGTATGGAGTTTTAAAAAATTAAAAGGGTGGTTAGCCTGGCAGGTAAAACTGCTCCTGCTCTAGTGCAGGTTTCAAGTTTGAAACCTGTACTTGGGTAGAAAAATTCTCAGTGTGGTATATTTGTCCCAAAGTCACCCACCTCAAATATTTTTTTAATATAAACTAGCTGATTTACCCGTGCTTCACTAAAGTGTCTACAAAATTTCAATAATCAAATTAGAATTTAGATTTTATATTATAGATAAACAAAACCACTCACCCAAATCTAATAGCTCAATTGAATCAACCAAAATCCACCAACCACTCAGGTAAACCTAACTGAACTTATCAAATCAACCAATAACTAAATACTTCTCAAAGCTAAACTGTGTCCTATCAATTTGAATGAAAGTATCAACCACTAGCCGAAATAAAAACCTATTGATTTAATCAAATAATACCAAACTGCTACTAAAACATCTTATATACTTAAAATCATTGAGTATGTGATATAAGTGATATGCCTACTCCATTCTTGTCTGCCCTGGCATGTTTCCTCAAACACCCAATTCTCCCTCTTTCCCCCTCAATTATGCTAGGATAAGGGAACCTGGTCTAGTATAATAGAGGTTAAATTGGTTTTTTTTAGAAATTTTGCTCCTTTTTTATCCTGCTTTTATTTTTTGTTGGCAAGAAGGGTCCCCTGGTCCCCTTGCCTTGAATAAAATGAGTATGTGAAATATCTTCCAAACTACTAAATGACTTCTACTTAACTTGCTAAAAGTCTTTTATTAATTAACCCTTTCAGTCATTTTCAAAAAAATTATCCATATTATGGCCTTAAATTTGGCACAAATTTCTTAGCCAACGTTCACTATTTTTGTAATCATTTTGGTCCTTGTCCATAACATAAATATCTAGTAAATTTGGTCTTTTTTTGTAACAAAAATTTTGATAAATTCAGTCCTTGTTTGTAACATAAATTTTTGGTAAATTTGGTCCTTGTCTGTAACATAATTTTTTGGTAAAGTTGGTCCTTGTCCATAACACAAATATTCGACAAATTTGAAATAAATATATGTAAATCTCATTTTTTGGACGCATATATGTGTTTTTATATTTACATACCCCTCAGTTTTTGGACACATATATGCGTTTTTAGATTTACATCACCCCCATTTTTTGGATGCATATATGCATCAAATGACTAAAAGGGTTAAGTGAACCAAATTAGGCAGGTTTTTAAAATATATAAACCTAACATCCAAATACCCATGATTTGCTACAGTATTTTAAGTTTATCAGATGATAGCCTCACATTGTAGCCTATAGGCTGTGCCAGCACTACTCTCGAGCCACTTGGACTAACAGCTCTGCTGTTGCCCTCATGGCTGGTGAGCTGATTATCCTAACTACTTAATCTACTTAAAACTCTAATACTAATTTTTGTTGAGTTTCAAGTGAGCAATTTGGTATATTATTAGATAATATTTGCCAATTCTCACCCACTCACCCAAATAGATTGAACCTATCATACTCGATAGTTTCATATTCAATATTATTTGCCAATTCTCAACCACTCACCCAAATAGATAAACTTATCAGACTCAATTAGCTTCAGGTGAGCAATTTGGTGAATTATTCAATGATATTTTTCAATTCTCACCCGCTTGCCCAAATAGATTGAACCCATCAGGCTCAAAAATTTCAGATTTGATAAGCTTTGTCAATTCTCACCCACTCACCAAAATAGATCGACCCTATCAGACCCAAAAGTTTCAGATGTCAGTCAGTCAATAGGTGTGTCAGTACATTAGTGAAATTTTTAAGTAGATATAAATCTTAGCTTTCTTCATTCCTTCTCCATATAAACTTCAACTATGTCAAATCTCACACTCCTTTGTGTGCAATATGCTTAAAAAGGGGTACAAAATTTCCTCTTTATGTATTATTATTTAGATATCACCTACATTTTAAATTATATGACTATTTAATTATTTATTTCTTTTACCGCTCGAAGTCACTTTTGAGCGATTTTAAATTTAAGTTTTATTTATCCACAGCCATCTGCCCAAACCTATTCTTTGATATCCTTGGCTCCGCCGCCTGCCACCCCAGTGTGGGGCAGCAGTGCACCCCCACCTAGCGTTTTCCACCCCGCGGGTAAGCGCATTTGGATGGGCTCAAACAGCCCGCCCACTTCTTCCAACCATTTTGTCCCCCCATGGGACTTAGCGCTCCACCTGCGCACGTCCACCCTTCTCATCCCCATCCTCTCGCCCTCCCTCACTCTGCCATTCGCTATTGCCTCATAGTGGACTATAGGCGTTTGTTCCCATATGCCAATAAGGCAATTATTGGCCTAGCCACTGCGGCCTTTGTGCCAGCTGGCTTTATAGACTTCCGCCCTTTTAAGGGCTACTTTGACGTTGGGTTCCAATCTGAGGAGGATGCTGAAGCAGCGGCAAAAACTCCTCTAATTTATAAAAAAACCCCATTCCCACAACCCGTACTCGCCTCCCTTCAGACACCATGCTGGTGTTATCCTTTGCAAATCTCCCATCCCACCTTCCACCCCAGGTTTTGTATGACCAGTTGGTCGCGGGGCTCATGGCTTATGGCACTCAGCCCAACCTCATCTTTGCCATTCCATCTGGTGCAGAGCGCCTTGCTGCTCCTCGTGCAACAGCCACCATCAACCACACCACCCTACCATAGCCCAACAAATCCCACCCCGCGCTAGTGTGGCTGCAGCGCCTGATCATTTCTTTTGGGCTTGGGTCAATAATGGTAGGCAGATTTGTTCCCTCTGCTTTGGCCTCAACCATGCAAAAAAAGTGTGCCCTCAGGCCAAGTCCGCTGCTGCGGCTTCTGAGCCCCCTCTGGAGGTTCAGTATGGGGCACTTTGCTGCCCCCTCCCACCCTCCAATCTCGTTCAGTGGGCCCACATGGAAAATCAGCCCCCCCAAAACTTCCAGCCTCACTCTCCCACCTAAATCTACCTTAGCCAATCAGAGCAATGCTTGGACCACCATTGGCACCCAAGCAGCCGCCCATTCGCCCAATCCCACCCACCCAAATTTGAACGCCACTATTCCAGTGAGCCAAAATCCATGGGATCTATTGGCTGAGACTGACAAATCAGGTAATGTCCTCATTAGTAAGCATACAGGTCAACCTCTCTGCCAAGGTGATTATGGTCGGGCAGAATTTTTCCTTCCCAACTTCAATGAAACCCCTACCTCTCGCCATTTTGCTCCTCTGCCCAATACAGCCCCATTCCAAAGTGACCACCAGCTCGCCTTTGCTGCGGTGGCCTCTCCTCAGTGCCCAAAACTATGCACCGCGGTGGCCCAGTCAGTGGCTTAGCTCCAGCATGGCCTGCCCACCCTCTTCTTCCCCCCCCCCCCCAACTTCCCTGAATCTCCCTGCAGTGACATCTCAAAACTATTTGATGATGCTGAAGTTGCTGTTATGAATGTTGCAACGCTTGCTTCATTCAACCCCTCAACCACAATCACCTGCCACGGATCTCCCTTTTCACCCAACTTCCTGAAGCCCGCAAAGAAGCTGAAGTTCTCCTCGCAGCTTTTGTTGAAACACTTTCCTGTCATTATCTTGATGAGGAAGTGGAAAACTCCTACTACGCTGACCTCCACCCCCACTATGTGGATGCCCCAACGCCCTGGCTCTCTGCTCTGATCCAGTACTGTAACCAACATCCCTTGATTGAGGCAGGTCTTTCTGAAAACCAACCCCCTGACCCCTCCTCACCCTCTGCCATGGTGGGTTAGCAGTTTCTGCTTCCCACCTGGTTAGTAGTTTTATTTTGTCATTTTGAGTGTTGTGATTCGGTACTTTCCATCCCCTGGTCAGCGTACCTCAAATAAATTGAACTATTTAATTATTTAAGACCATAAAATTTTAATAATTTTTTATAGCTTTTATATCAGTAGATAGCCATCAAAAGTTTAGGAAGTAATTGAACTTACTGACTTATTAATAACTGCCAAACTGCATAGCAAAACCATTTGATCTATTAGATCAACCAAAAACTCACTTGGCTAAAACAAAATGAATATAATAAATCAACAATCACCAGCCACTTAATAAAAACTATCTCAAACCATTGAATCAATTAAAATGCACTGTGATGGAAATTATCAGGAACCTCACTTCTGCCTAAGGAACAAGAAGCTAGTATCATAACCCTTGGAACAGAACTGACCATTCCTGAATATACCTCAGAACCAAGCCCACTTCCCAAAGCAAGAATGCCAACCCAATTGAACCTATAAATGGTTAACCTAAACCCAATCTATCATACCTCAATAAAATCTAATACCTAATTTTCTTAACTGCCTCAATTCCCCTTAGGCCCTAACAGCAGAAGTAGTAAAATAACAAGACCTACTACAATTGGTGATACTGCTAAAATATTTAGATACTTAATATGTCAAGCAAAAATAAAAATAAAATTGTACCATGGAAAATGTCCCAGTGAAACCCCCTATACAAGCGCCAATTGATCCCTTGTTAGCCCACCTCCTGGGTTATTAACTAAAGCATTTTGAGTTAGAAAATTTCCAGTTTTGGCTTAGAAAGTATGAGAACTATGCTGAAGATATTGGTCTAGACAATGTGGCAAAACTGAAAAAAATCAGCTGATTTTTGGATGAAGAAGCAGCAGATTGGTTTGACGTTGAACAACCTTTTATCAGCTGGCACCTGTTTTGGAATCAGCAACTAAATGATTTAACCACTCAAGCATTGATATTGTTTCTCAAATGATGAACCTAAAACTCAAAGACTTTGATGATATTGATAAATTTATTGATAAATTTAAAGGACTACTGGCATGCCACCATTGGATTGCAACACAGAATATCCTCAAGGAAGCTCAGAGTGAAGTAATTTGCTATATCAATAGATCACAAGTGGCATACTGGTTCTTGGGAGCCTTACATGATCTATTCCGCCATGTGGTTATTGCGTCTTCACCCATTGATGTCAATGTGAAAATCTTTGTACTGTGTTTATATGCATGTACTTATTCTTGAGAATAGGCAGCAAATACCTTTGGCTCATCAGCATCAAACTATAGCACAAACAACAGAAGTATCTTTGAGCGTAGAGTTTCAGACCCTTCAGTCAAGCCTATGGATCCAAGTATGTCTGCCAAACTGGCCAAATTAACTGAGAAGTTCAACTCTCTCTCAGTATTATTAACTCAAGGCAGTGGGACTCAATACTCATCTATACAGTGCTATAATTGTAAGAATACAGGATACCTCTCTCAGGATTGCAAGAAACCATGCTGTCTTTGTCAAGGGAACCATACTTCCCATGTATGCCCCAATTGTAATAAACCTAAAGAACAGTTACTTTACAAAGCTTTTCTACCCACCAGAATATAAAAACACATGATTGTATCAGAGTGGCAGACCTCTTGAACTATTAATATGAACTAAAGAAACCAAGCTCCCAATTTACAGTTATACCATATGAAAAAATTTTAAAAAATGAACCAGAATATATAGAAACTACACCAATTGAAGTAAATGGTAGTGGGACAGACAGACACATAAAACCAGAAGAACATGAATTAAGGAAGCAAAGCAGAAAAGGAGTATAGAAACAGTATTTTAATCCATCAGGGATCAGTGCTCAGTCTTCATTAAATGACACGACCATATAGTGTAAACTAGCATCTCTCTGTCACTCATCACCAGTACTGCAAGTAGAACTCATTCAGCTTTTGAGTTCAATGCGGCTCTGCCCAAATGTAAGCAATGAAGAGGAATTCTTACTAGCAGATGATGGTGTACCATGTACCAAAAAAATTGTCCAAGGCATCAGAACTGATATAGTTCTAGATGGAGGAGCTAATGCAAATATTATATCCCTAAGTTCTTATGAGAATGTGGCATTGAAACCATTTATGAAAGCACAAAAGTATTCCCATTTGCCAACGGCTCCACAGCAAAAGCGCTTGAAATGGTAACATATATTGAACTATTAATTGCTGGGATGCAAAGTACAATCAATGCCACCATTTTTGACCTAGATTCTTACTCAGTACCATTAGGACGCCACACACTTAAATCACTAGGAATTAATATTGATTATGCTTTAGGCACCTACTCATATTCACCAAAGAAGGTCTAGCCCCACTGAGGATCACTTATGGCTCTAATCTGAGAAACAAATCCTCAAATGATGCTTTGTGAGTCAATAACTGCACAATATAGATCAAACAAATTCTTATCAACTCAATGCAAAAATAATATTATGAATTTATTGAACCAATTCAAATGCTTAGAAGCATCAGATGTGGATGAGCTACCGGTGGCATCATGTGGAGAACATTATATCACTTTTACAAAGCCCAGCCAATTAAATGACAACCTTACCACTTACCTCAAAAGTATGATGAATTTTTGCATGAATCAATTCAAAGATGCTAAAGGCTAAATTAATCCAGACAAGTCAGAGCCCTTGGGCATGTCCAATTGTAGTGATACCAAAGAAAAATGGAAAAGTTCACTTATGTGTTGATTATGTGCCACTGAACCAATTGACTGAAGATGATGCATACCCAATACCATTGATTCCAGTATTTTTGCCTCCTTTTCAGGAAAAACATGGTTTAAAAATCTGGACCTGTTCTCAGGTTGCCACCAAATTGGAATGCAGCTGACAGTACCAAGTACACAAGCTTTGTGACAAAATATGGCCAATTTGAATTTTTATGGATGCACTTTGTCCTTTCAGGAGCACCACGAACTTTCCAGCATATAATGAACACTGCATTTGCAGATTTACTTACAAAATATGTAACCATATATCTGGATGATATTACAATAGCATCAATATCCTTTAACCAACACTATTTGGATATCCAAACCTTCCTAAACTAACTTAAGGAACATGGATTCTCACTCAATACAGAAAAATCAATCTTTTTTACTCAAGAACTGAAATTGTTGGGTCACATAATTTCACCACAAGGGCGCTCACCTGATCCTGATAAAGTGAAAGCAATCAAACAGTTTTAAACCTGAACTCAATTCCATTGATTTAATCCTTTTTAGGTGCCATAGGATATTATGCCACTTTTATACCCATGTATGGAGACTTGGCAGCACCACTATTCAAACTACTTAAAAAAGAACCAAGTTTATATGGACAAGCTAACATGATATTGCATTTAAAAAACTCAAGATGACACTGGTGGATAGCCTAATCCTAATTTGTCCAAACTTTGAAGAACCATTCTACATACTTACTGATGCAAATGAATATGCTTTAGGTGCTGTCTTATCACAGAAAGAATAAAATATCTATCAACCAGTAGAATATATGTCAAGAAAATTCACTTCAGCGGAGAGAAATTATTCATTCTATGAATAAGAAACATTAGCAGTTGTATGGGCCTTCAGAAAATTTTTGTTATTATCTCCTAGGACAGAAATTTACCATATTTTCTGACAATTCAGCACTTCAAGCTATTTTAAATGGCCAGCTTCATCAAGCTGGCAAATTTTTTAGAACTATAAACTAATGGAATTTAACTTTAACATTATTCATATTACAGAAAAACAAAACGTTTTAGCAGATGCCTTATCTTGAATTTCAGTCAAGGATACTAAGGAATGTTTACCAATGTTTTTACTGGACCTAGAGCCTGAACTAGTGGATATTTGGCAATTTCTAACTTCATTTAATATCCCTTTAACTATCAAGGACAAATCAAAATTCTTAGCATCTTGCCTAAAATTTATAGTCATTAATGGAACCTTATACCGCCAAATTGAAGATGAACTACAACAAGTTCCATTGATTTGCCAACGCTGACACTGTCTTAGCTTAAAGCATGCTAAGATGGGACATTTTGGACGTGCTGCCATGTGGGAATGACTAAGATGCTCATATTGGTGGCCAAAAACTTATGCAGACTGTTATGATTGGGTAAAAATGTGTTACCTGTGTCAGATATTTGATAAATCACATGTGGATAACCAGATTTACTCGCTTATTACTACAGATGGCCTATTTGAAATGTGGGGACTGGATTTCTTTGGACCTATCTCACCAGTATTTAAGAGTAGCAATTGATATATTCTAGTGGCCTCAGAATATTTTTCTAAATGGCCAGTGGCTATTGCCACCAAAAAAGTGGATGCTCAAACAGTTGCAGAGTTTCTTTTCAACCACATCTTTGCAGTATTTGGCCCACCTTAATGCATCCTTACAGATTGTAGGACCCACTTCAATAATAACATGGTTAATGAATTTCTCAAAAACGTGGAAACCTCACACATCCTTACTACAGCCTACAACCCATGCTACAATGGCCAAACTGAACGCTTTAACAAGATGTTAATAAAATCATAATCATAATCTAGAGTATCTAATCACACTGAATGTGACTGCACAATACCAGATATACTTTGGGCTTATTGGAAAAAAACATTGCACAACCCAACGTACCCCTTATGAAGTCTTATTTGATATAAAGTTTACACCCTTCAAACTACAATCATGAGTGAACAAAGAGAATTGAGAAGATTTTTTTGTAACCACTCATAATCAAGTGACAGAAGAAATTAATATCTAGGCAAAGTCTATGATGGCACAGGTACAAAAAGCCAATAAAAAATCACCCCATTTTTTAGTAGGGAATACAGTCCTCCTGTTTAGAAATGATGTACTAAAATATCACTCAGGAAAATTTGTACCAAAATGGCAAGGACTGTTTAAAATTGCCAAAATCAATGGCAAAGGCTCATATACACTTGCACACTTAAACAGAACAATTACTATGACACCTGTATTGGGACACCACCTTAAGTTTTTCTATAAACTTGTTTAAAGATAGGAGGGTGATGGAAACCATCAGGAACCTCACTTCTGCCTAAGGAACAAGAAGCTAATATCATATCCCTTGGAACATAACTGACCATTTCTGAATATACCTCATAACCCAGCCCACTTCCCAAAGCAAGAATGCCAACCTAATATCCACCTATAAAACGGTTAACCTAAACTCAATCTAACATACCTCAATAAATATAATACCTAATTTTCTTAACTGCCTCATTTTCCTTGGGCCCTAACAGCAGAAGTAGTAAAATAACAAGACCTGCTACAGCACTAACCACTTGATTAAACCAATTGAAGCTATTGAATCAACTAAAACCCACCAACCACTTGACTAAAACTTATTAAATCCATTGAATCAACTAAAGCCTACCAACCACTTGACTAAAACCAACTGATTCCATCAAATCAACTAAAACCCACCACCACTTGACTAAAACCAACTAAATTTATTGAATCAACCAATTTTTAACAAATTATTTATTCAAGTTCCAATTCAACTGGACAGCAACTGATTCGCTATACAGAACTGATGCAGAAGTGATGTAAAGCTATAATTAACAACTCATTTTATTTAAACTGATCCGAAATCTGAAGTGCAAAGCTTTTTCTTAGTAGCATCTGATCTGCAATTTTGAAGTCTGATTCAAAAATGATGAAAAAATCAGGTCCAGCCAATCATAGCATTGAAAAGTCAGGACACTTTCTTTTTAGTATAATGATAGGACAAGCAAAATTTATTTGGTGTTTTTCAGATTTATTTATAAGCTCACACTGACATAGCCTATAGGCTGTGCCAGCGCTACCCTTGAGCCACTCAGACTAGCAGCTTCGCTGTTGCCCTCGTGGCTGGTGAGCTGATTATCCTAGCTACTCAATCTACTAAAAACTTGAACATTGATTTTTATTTAGTTTCAGGTGAGCAATTTGGTGAATTACGAGATAATATTTGCCAATTCTCACCTACTTACCCAAATATATTGAACCTATCAGACTCAAAGGTTTCAGATGTCAGTCAGTCAGTGAATGTGTTTTATTAAGTAGATTAATTTATTTTAACTTTTATTAAGGTAGTAAGTCCTCGATAAGTTTAGATAATAATTGAACCTATTAAATTAACCAAATAACAATCAAATCACTTACTATTGAATCTATCGGATCAACCGAAGAACTCCGAAACCGCTATCCAAAAAGATGATTATGCAGAAAATGACGCTGAAATGAAACACCGATCATTTCAAAAATTAGTCTACAGAAATGATGTTGAAAAACTATCATCCAAGCAACTTCTCTTTACGTAGTGTTTAGATTGAATATCAGCTCAATATGATAGCATCAGTAGCTAGTAAAGAATGGAATGATTAATTACGTGAAGATAGCATGTAATTGATCTGATGCATAATCTGAGAATGCTATCACACTCGATTAATTTATGAAAGAGCTGTCTGCCAAACTAAATAAAGCGCCTAGATTATGACAGCTTAAACTACTAGTCATAATAATTAGTTTAGGTGGTCGGCTTGCCTCGGTTAAATAAAATAATAAATAATTAGTTTAGGTCCAAGTGTTCTAATTAATACTAACCTAAACATCTTTATGATAGGATGTTTTAAGATAATTGTTCTATTCGGACTATTACAAATATTTAATCGAGTTTAAGTTCAAGTACTTTATACTAGTAGAAACTGTTAAAATGATTATTTTAAAATATTAAATGGCGCCTTTTTTCCATTGGAATCTTATTTGCATCAAACAAAATTTATAAAAAACGCATTTAAGCCAGATATGAAGTTTGAACAGATACTCGATAAAGATAAAGGATCGATAATTGATATATCTTACTATGTCCATATTTTGGCATTTTCAGAAATAAAGTATTCTAAGCCTTAAGCGAACTCAAACTTTAGTAAGCGTCCAATTTTATTTAAAAGAAGGCATATAAGAGGCGAACAACTTAAGATGCTACAAGAATAACATTAATTATTGCAGTGTATTTTGCCCTGATATCATCTTCTCCTGATAGATTAAGACGTTAAGCCACATATCAATATCCTCCTTCAGGGTGAGATTATCTATTACTAAAAAGAAGTTTTATGTCACAGATTTAGTCAAAGCACTTGTCTTTCCAAACCTCAACTAAAATGCAAACTTGAATTAGTTATAATTTCGACTCTTCATAAATAGAAAATGCACAAATTAGCTAGCATCGCTAGATTTACCTGAACATACTAGATTAAACGTTTTTATAAGATGGGTTTAAGCATGTAGTAGTTGCATTAAGTTTACTAGGATCTTGATTTTTTATTTAAAGGACGTTTGATTTTCAAAATACCAAAAATGATTCCAACAGAAGTAGTTTTTCTCTTTCAACTTATGAACGGGTGTTTTGGAAGCTGGGACTTAAGATTTCAGGAGTCTAATCTTCGACGCGGTGTTAAATGGAGACCACCTTATGATACTAAGTCTTTGATCCTAGAAGTTGGGTTATTAAGCGAAGGTTGGGTCAAACCAGGAATTATCCCCCGCACAGTTAATGGAACATATTGGTCCATAGCCGAACGTCAACAAAGTAGCTATCCTATCGTTAAGGATTATCAGGCAACATGTAAAGTCTATGAAAATGGAACTCATCATAAGAAATTATGCTATCAAACTGTAATGGAAAGTTTCTATGTTGAAAAGGCCATATCACTAACTAACTTAATCAACTGCTCTGATAGTACTTGTACTGTAACTATTGATAAAAGGATCCTGGTGGAAGAATTCATATCTTATCCTGTCAACTTGAATTCTCAGGCTTGGTTTGATATTGTAAAACCCAAAACTCCTTATCGAATGGGGCTTCCACAAATGAAAGAAGGAATTAGATTAAACCTTACCATTGATGGTCCAGTTAGTGGATTCTTCTGGTTTAAACCACTCTTTTGGGCAACATCAGGTGTAGCTTCCTATGCCATTTTTCATGAATATGGAAGCAAAGTCACATATCCCACCATCAATTCAAGGTTCCCAGTTGTTGAGGATGGTCATTTACAAGGCTTCATAGGCTTCACCCTTGTTGAAACTACGTACAATTGTAATTCACCCATAGCTTTTAAAGTCTTTTAGCTCATCTCATATCTTGATACATAAACCATCTATGTTGCTACAGGTTTAATCATTACAAATTAGTTTTGAGTTTAGTAATAACATATAATTAATTTTATTATGTTAATATGATACTTAAACTTTATTTATTTTAAATTAAAAATACACAAGCAATCATCT
Organism: Massospora cicadina; assembly: GCA_022478985.1. Lineage (NCBI taxonomy): Eukaryota > Fungi > Entomophthoromycota > Entomophthoromycetes > Entomophthorales > Entomophthoraceae > Massospora > Massospora cicadina. The sequence continues at coordinate 16,526 of JAKSZP010004480.1, forward strand.
CATCAAATTAAGAAGTACAGAAACTAGTTTCTCATATTTACTTAGGTTTTTTCAGTTGATCTCTAGTATTATTGATTACCTATAATAAGTTCTAATGCAATCTTTATTCAACTTGATATTTACTAACTATATTTGAGGCTTGTCAAGCTTTAGACAATTAACTGTGACAAAATTATAACCCATGTGCATTTTTAACTTGTGCATACTCATGGAATATAAATTTATTTGAGGTACACCAACCAGGGGATGGACAGTACTGAGACTCAAAAACCAAAACAAAATAAAATAAAATAAACCAATTGAAAGAATGACTGGGAAGACAAAACAAAAATAATAAACCAGGCAGGGAGTGGAAACTGCTAACCCACCATGGCTGAGAGTGAGGGGGTCAGGTGGTTTGTCTGCAGATGAGTTTGCCATGACTATGACATATTGGTTGGAGAGATGGACTGAAGTGGAGAGCCAGGGAATTGGGGCACCAGCGTAGTATGGGTGGATGGCAGTGTAGTATAAGTTCTCCACCTCCTCATCAAGATTAGCATGGTAGACAGCTTCAAAAAATTCTTCTAAGTGAAGTTCAGCTTGAATGTGGGCTTTGGGGAGTTGGGCAAAATCAGAGATACTCTGGAAGGTGATTTTAGAAGATGGGTTAAAATCTGCTAGTTTAGTGACATGCATGACAGCAGCTTTGGCATTGTCAGATAATTTTGAGATGTTGCTGCAGGGAGATTTGGGGAAATTGGGGGAAGTAGAGTGTGGGCAGCCATAGTTGGTATTAAGCCACTGATTTGGCCACTGCTTTGCATAGGTTTGGGCACTGGGGAGAGGCCACTGCAGCTAAGGTGAGCTGGTGGTCACTTTGGTAGGGGATGGCATTAGGTTTAGGAGTAAAACATTTGGGGGTGGGGTATCATCAAAATCAGAAAGGAAAAATTTGGCCTGACCATAATCAAACTGGCTGAGAGGTTGACCAGTTTGCTCACTCATAATAACGTTATCTGATTCATCAATCTTGGCTAATAGGTCCCACGGATTCTGGTTCATGAGAATAGTAGCATTAGAAGCTGGGTGGGTGGTAGTGGGTGAATGAATTACTTGGGAGTGAATAGTGGTCCAAGCCTGACTCTGATTGGTGGGAGTAGAATTGGGTGGGTTAATGTGGGTGGTTGATTTGGTGGGGGCCAATTTCCCACTCTGTCCCCTCAAATGAGAATGTTGGGTGGGAGGGGCAGCAAAATGCCCCATTTGGAACCCACTGAATGTAGCTCCAAAGCTGCATCAGAGGAAGTGGCTCAGGGGCAAGATTTTTTGAAATGGTCGAGTCCAAAACAGAGGGGACAAATTTGGTGATCATTATCCACCTAAGCCCAAAAAAAGTGCTCAGGCGCTGTTACAATACAAGCATGGGGGGATTTGGTGGGCTATGGAAGGGTGGTGTGGGATAATGGTGGCAGTTGCATGAGGGGCATCAAGGCACTCCGCACCAGAGGGAACAGCAAAGATGAGGTTGGGCTGAGAGCCATACGCCATAAGACCCACCATCAGCTGATTGTAAAAAACTTGGGGTGGGAGGTGGGAAGGGAGGGACGCAAAGGACACTACCATTGTGGTATCTGTAGGCAGGCAAGTTTGGGTAGTAGGGATGGGAGTATTTTTAAAAATAAGGGGAGTAGAAGCCGCTGCTGCAGTGGCCTCCTCCAACTGGAATCCAATATTGAAATAGCCCTTAAAAGAGCGGAAATTAATAAAGCCAGCTGGTGCAAATGCAGCGGCGGCCAATTTAATAATTGCCTTGTTGGCATATGGGAATAAATGCCCATAGTCAACTTGGAGGCAAAATTGGATTGTGGATTGAGGGAGGGCAAGAGGATGGGGGCGAGAAGGGTGGATACAAGCCAGGTGGAGCACTAAATCCCATGGGGGGATAAAATGCTGGACGAAGATGGCAGGCTATTCAACCCCATGTGAACGTGTTTGCCCACAGGATGGAAACGCTAGGTGGTGGATCACCACTACCCCACATTGGAGCAGCAGGCAGCTGATCTGCAGACATATCATAAAAGAGTGTGGCCAGATGGTGGTGGTAAATTAAACTTATTACTTAATTAAATTGCTCAGAAAGTGAACACGAGCAGAAAGAAACCCTATTTGTGCATACTCATGCAGTGGAAAAAAGTTTTCTTACTTGGCAACTAACCTTAGCCTAGTTAGTTTTACCATTTTTATCTAAACTAAAATACTATCTAAAAATTGTACTGTTTGTGCGTTTCACTTATCTCTGCCTTTTTTATTTAATTGAGGCAGGCTGACCAGGGAACAGACAATACCAAAACAGAAACTCCAAAACTAAACCAACCAAAAACATTAACTGACTGCCCTAAACAAGCAGCAGGAAACATAAAAGTAATGAAAGAAACAACCTACCAGGTGGCACAGCGGTGAGCCGCTTATCCCACCATGATGGAGGGGGAGGGTGGATCAGGCGGATCATCATCATCAGGTTTGGCATTGAAGAGGTGGATCAATGCTGATAGCAAGGGGGTTGAGGCATCTTCAGGATGAGGGTCAAAGTGAAGTAGATAGCCATTGTGTTTGACAATTTGGGCCTGGATAAAGGACTCTATGAGTTCAGCAACATGGTGTTCATCTTGGATTCAGGCATTGGGAAGTTAGGCTAATTTTGAAATGTAGCTCTGGTGACATGTGTGGATGAGGAAAAGTTTACCAGAGTAACAACCTGTTTGACAGCGGTGGTGGCAATTTCATAGAGGCATTGGATTTCCTCTTGTGCAGTAGGAGGAAAATTGGAAGGTAACAAAGGTTGTGCAGCCCTTTTTTAAATTCATCAACAGATTTTGCCACAGTTTTGTGAAGATGGCAATTTTTGGGCAAGGTCACCGCGGCCTTGGCAAGCTGGTGGTTGCTTTGGTATAGGATAGCATTGGGTTTGGGGACATATTGTTTGGGTGGGAGTGGGGTATCAAAGTATAAAATCATAAAAGGTTCTAAGTTGATTGGTCTAGCTGGAGGTGGGAAAATTTCACCAGATTTGGTCACTTCATCCAATAAGTCCCAGGGATTTTGGTTGACGTGGATTGATTCAGTGATAGGTGGGTGTGGTTGGGTAAGTTTTGGGGCGGTAAAATTTTTGGATTAAATATGGGTCCAAACCTGCTCCCAATTGGTTGGCATGGGTGGAAATTGCCCGCTTGGATTTCAGTTGCTAAATTTTGCTGCTGGTTCACAAAGCACACTACCTGGGGGTGGGGCAGCCAAAATCCCCACTCAAACGCTGTTGGTGTGGCCTCCTGGGCAGAGTTGGCAGTGTTTGCATGGTTTAAATTGTAACAACATACTTTCTTCATGTGGTAAAATTTGTGGCATAGGGGGAAATCATGTGACCGTTGTCATTACAAGCTAAAAAGAAATGATCAGGTGCAGATGGGATATAGGCACTGTAACACACAGATTCTTGCCAATACGTGACAAATGAGTTGGGCAGCACCAGCCATGTCACCAACCACATGACTGATAATCCCACAGTGAACCACCCTCTCACCGTGCGCCATTTCCAGAATTGTGATGTACTTGTGGACTAAGGTTCTGGCAATGCTGCAAGCAAGCAGTAAGGCCTGTCCCCAAGATAGTGCCATGAACGAGGCCAAAGCCTGGCCTAGCTCACTTGCTGAGCTCATTGTTTGGGTTATTCTGACCAAAATTTCTCTTTAAAAATAAAACTAAATTTAAAGCAAGCAGTCTGAATTTTGTTGTAGTTTTCCTATTGAGAAAATGAAACTGTATTCACAGTTGCCGTTTCCTTATTTTTAAAGCATTTTTGACAGTATAAATTATTAAACCCCTAGATTAGGCTCTTGAGCAACATCCAAATTGTTGCTTGAGAAAGTCTTGTATCCCACATAACAAACATTTGGAGGATTTGAGACACTGGTTGTTAATTATGCCAGATCACTCCTCATTCTCAAATCCCTGAATCCTTACCTACAATTTCCGTTTCTAGTGGTTTTCCTGATTGATCTGACTTTCCAAATCTGACCTCCAAATTCATGCATGAATTTGAACTGATATTCATGAGGTCGATGTGCAGATCAGGCTGGCCCTGATCTGTCACATCAGCCCCCTGTAAATCCAAAAACTCCCAGATCTTTTTGGGGCAGCGTGCACACTCCTCTGGTGTTTACCAGGTCACTTCCTCCACCAGATATCCTTTCCATTTTACCAAAAATTGCTAGCAACCCCTGACCCAATGCTCCCTCAGGATTTGCTTGACTTTGTATTCCTGGTTGTTCTCCTCCTGTGGGTTCAGTGGCCCAGGCCGCTCCAGTCCCCGCCCTCAGAATCCTTGAAGTTGTGAACCATACATAACTGGATGGGCCTTCAACCCTTCCAGGAGGTCCAACTCAAATGCCACCTTGTTAACAACCCAGATCACCCTATACAGGCTTAAGAACTTTGGTTCAAGTTTCTGGCTCTTCACTGGTACCACATAATTCTTCGCCACCACCAATACCCAATCCCATGGAGCAAATGATGGGTCTGGCGCTCTTCATCGATCCGCATACTGTTTTTGCCATGCTGTGGCATGCTCCATGTTGTTTTACATTTTCCTTTCAATTTCAGTCATTCTTTGGAATAATTCGTCCGCCCCCTGGCATACTCCACCGCTTGACCTCCCATCCAACGCTGGCTTGGATCCATGATTAGCAAAAATGGTGACATTTCCATTGATGATTGGTGGTGGTTATTGTAAGTGAACTGAGCGAGTCTTATACAGGTAGCCCAATCATCCTGCTGATCTGAGATATAGCATTGGAAGTATTGCTCCAATATCTGGTTTACCCTCTCTGTTTGCCCATCAGACTGGGGATGGTATGCCGAAGCCCTACATAGGCAAATATTTAAATTACTGAGCATACTTGACCAGAATTTTGATACATATTGGGGACTGCAATCCAAAATGATCTCTTCTGGTAGGCCATGATGGGCAAATATCTCATTGATAAAAGCCCTTGTAGTGTCCTTGGCTGAGAATTTTGAGGTACATGGGAAATACTTGGCATATTTTGTTAACCGATTGACAACAACCATTATTGCACCCTTCCCCTGGATCCTAGGTAACCCTGTAATGAAATCCACACTGACTGACCACCATGGCTGACTTGGAATTTGGAGTGGGACTAACTTACCCATGGGCGCTTTCGCAAGGGCTTCAAATGCGCGCAAACCAAGCAAATCACCACATATTTTTATACTCTTTCACAGTCCAGCCCATGAATACTTCCATCACACCAAGTCGATCATCTTCACAAATCCCAGATTCCCGCCAGTGGGTGGTCATGCAATGCCTGCAGCACTTCCAACTGCAGTGATGGGTTCAGAACTCATATCAACAAGTCATGCATATCATTCCATTTTTTCTTCCATATGTATGATGAAGGCTGTGCTGTTGGCACTCTGATGTTTCCACTCATAACCAATGCCCAAATGATGACCTCTTTACTTTCTTCAGATTTCCCTCTCCAGATCATCCTCCTCACTCACCATCATGGCAAATTGGGTTTTCCCAGAATATGGTTGCTGTGTTATACTTCTATAACTCAGCCTTCCCATAAACTAGCCCCACATCCTGGCTCAACCAATCTTCTATGGTGTCAATGGCTCCTGGATGGTATTCCACTCAGAAATCATATTGAGTCAGTTCCACGTGCCAACGGGCTTGGCGCTGATTCATTTTCCTGGGCTATTGGTAATATTTCAGTGCCCAATGGTCTGTACATACTACAAAGGGTTGATGGGCGTACAACAAGTGGTGCTGCCACTCCTGAAGCGCCACAACCACTGCCAGTAGCTCCTTGTCATATATCAGGTAATTCATTTCCGCAGGAATCAATTTCCAGCTGAAATAACACACTGGGTGCTCCAACCCATCTTCTCCCCTTCTGTAGGAGTACTGCTCCCACTTCGAAATTTGAGGCATCTGTTTCAACTATGTAAGTTTTCCAGGATCTGGATGGGCAAGGATTGGCGCTGAAATGAGCTTTTCTTTCAGCAGGTTGAGTGCCCGCTCCTCTTCTTCCCCATATGAATGGTACATTCTGCGTTAGTCGCATAAGTGGCAAGACTAACTTTGATAGATTCTTGATGAACTGCCTAAGAAAATTTACCATCCCCAGAAAACTTCTTACACCTGTCTGATTGGTTGGAGCTTTCCATGCGCGCATTGCCTGGATCTTATCTGGGCATACCCCCAGGCCTTTTCCAAATATCACATTCCCTAGGAACTTGACTGACTCCTGGTTAAACTCACATTTTGAAGGCTTCAGCCATAATCCTTCCCCAGCCAATGCCTTTAGGACCTCCCATAAATCCTGTACATGAGCCTCCTTAGAATGTGAAAACACCATGATGTCATCCATATAAGTGATACAACATCAGCCAATCAACTGACAGAAAACTCAGTCAATCATTTGTTATAATACTGCTGGGGCATTGCACAGCCCAAATGGCATAACTCAGTATCGGAACATTCCAAGGTGGCACTTGAATGCCGTGTATCTTTGGTGCTCTGGCCTCACAGGTACCTGGTTGAATGCATCTGCCAAATCAAGCTTGTTGAAAATATTGCATCACATGACCATCAACAAGATATCTTCCATTAGCAGCATTGGGTAAGGATCCAGTTCTGTGACCTCATTTTACCTCTGGTAGTCCATGCATGGATGTAACTCTTCGCTTGCCTTGGGAACTAGCAGCACCAGAGATACCACAGCTGATTTTATTGGCTCAATCAAACCTTCGCTCAACATTGAACTCACGTGGTCCTCCAATGCAGCCTTGGCCCGTTCATTCAATGGATAAACTGGGCATCCATGGGGAAGTTCTGAACCTTCCTTGAACTGGAAAGGGAATGAAAATGGCCCAGTGGGGGAAAATGGCGAATCCCTTTTTGGACCAAAGACCCCCACAAAATCTTGGTAATCTGCAGGTAAGGCCTTTTCCTGCATGGCCCCCAGGGTTTGAGGCTCATATAACTTCTGGTTTCCCACTAACAGCCTCCACTTCATTAGTGGACCCCTCCTTGGGTACAATGTTATGGTACTGAAAGGCACATCAATATGGGGTCTGAACTGATGCCACCAACGCATCCCAAACACTACTGGGTGGTTCAGGTTGTTGATCGCACAAAACCGCGTCCAAAACCTGAATGGGGCCTGCTGTACCTTCACTGAAGGGCATACGCACCATGATGGCGCCCTTTGTGAGGCATTGGCAAAAACCACCACCAGTCCTTCCTGCACCTGCAGCTTCAAACGCTCTGCCAATGCCAGTTTAACATAATTCTCTTCTGCCCCAGTATCTATTAGGGCCATTGCCCTTTCCATTCCCCCATCTGTATGCAACTCTATGGGATAAACAGTCAAGAATAAAGCAAAGGAGGCGATTTATTTTTGGATGAGTCTTTCACTTGCGAATTGGCTGATGGAAATTTTGACATATTCCCTTGGCGCCCTCCCCCTCAAATATTTCCCACGTTTCTTGGGGCTGAGCGCCACCCCCTTGACCGGAAGGCCACTTATTGGGTACTGTCCCTTCCCTGGTGACATTGATTCCTCCCACCAGTCCCATGCCAGTGCTAATTGTTTTTTTACTTGAACTGCTAAAGACACTTCATCCCCCAGCGTAACTTGGACCTTTGCTGCTACCAAGGCTGCCAGCAAATCTGCCTGCAACCCCTAGTGGAACATTTGTGAGGACTGGGAATCTGTAACCTGTGCTGCCTTTTCCAGTGGATGAAAGACCTGCGCATACTCCTCTACAGAGCTACAACCCTGGCTGACTGTTAGTAGTGCTGACAAGGCCTCATCTTTTGCTTCATCCAGACATACCACCCAGTCAATCAACTCCACAAACTTCTTCATAGAATTTGACAAACTCTCCTGTTCCTCGATGAGTTCCTGGAACCATCCTGTCAATTCTAGGGGTAATGCATCCACCACCTGGGCTAGTTGCAGCGCGAGAGGGGATTCCCCCCGTCGCCTGTGCCAACTGTGCCTGAAAGTGGATCCACGCCATTACTTGATGAAGTTTATCCAAAACCTCCATGGATAACGCCACTTGTCCGGTAGGTGAATTAGGTTTCACCTGGACCACTATGGTTTGCTGAGTTGTTGAACCCCATAATTGTCCCACTTCGCATAGCAAAAATGCCAACAAAAATCCCGCCAAAAGCACAGTCAAGAGATGTCAGATCCATTCCTCTCCATTGGTAAACGCCGCTTCTTCTCAGGGCCCCCACAAGACAGAGAGAAATGTATTTGAGTTTAATTTTATGTAATGCACAAGCTCTTGCCAATATGTGGCAAATGAGCTGGGCAACACCAGCCATGTCACCGACCACATGACTGATAATCCCATGGTGAACCATCCTCTCACCCACGCGCCATTTCCAGAATTTGCAACATATTTGTGGACTAAAGTTCCAGCGATGGTGCAAGCAAGCAGTAAGGCCTGTCCCCAAGATAGTGCCGCAAATGAGGCCAAAGCCTGGCCTAGCTCACTTGCTGAATTCATTGTTTGGGTTATTATGACCAAAATTCCTCTTTTAAAATAAACTTAAATTTAAAGCAAGCAATCTGAATTTTATTGTAGTTTTTCTATTGAAAAATGAAACTGTATTCACAGTTGCCATTTCCTCATTTTTAAAGAATTATTGACAGTTTAAATTATTAAACCCCTATATTAGACTCTTGAGCGACATCCAAATTGTTTCTCAAGAAAGTCTCATATCCCACATAACGAAAATTTGGAGGATTTGAGACACCGGTCATTCAATATGCTGGATCAGTCCTTGTTCTCAAATCCCCAAATCCTAACCTATGATTTCTGTTCCTAGTAATTTTTTGATTGGTCTGACTTTCCAAATCAGACCTCTGAATTTGTGCACAAATTCAAACTGATATTCATGAGGTCAATGTGCAGATCAGTCTGGCCCCAATCCATCATAGGTATATGGATGGATGTGCTGGGCCATGTTTAGCTGGTGGGGGGTAATGGTGATCATTGCCTCAGGTGCTGCTAGGCGCTCAGCACCACTTGGGACAAGGAATTGGAGGATGGGGTTTGTGCCATAAGTGGACAGCCCTGACATCAACTCCTCATATAGAGTTTGAGGGGGAAGGTGGGAGGGAAGGTTTGTAAATGTCACCACAAGTGTGTTATAATTGGGGAAACGAGTTTGGGTGGTGGTATTGAGTGTGTTTTTGTAAATTAAGGGCGTTACCGCTGCATCAGCCGCATCATCTTCCATGGGGAAGCCAATATCAAAATGTCCCTTATAAGGGAGGAAGTCAATAAAACCTACTGGAGCGAAGGTGGCCGTTTCCAGCTCAATAATTGCTTTGTCAGCATATGGGAAGAGATGTCCGTATTTGACGCAGAGACAAAAGCAGATATTGGATTGAGATAGGGCTAGGGGGTGGATTGGGTGGACTAGTGAAAGGTGTAGTGCTAAGTCCCTTGGAGGGACAAAGCATCCAGTTGTATTAGGCAGATTAGATGAGCCCATCCACACGCATTTGCCTGCTGGGTGGTAATTGCTAGCAGATGGAGCACCGCTGTCCCACACTGGGGCAGCAGGTGGTAGATCCGCGGACATAAAGGAAAACTGATTCTGTATAGGTGGCGGTGGAAGATTAACAGTTACTTCTTATCAAAATTACTCAAAAGTGATGTCAAGAGGAAAGAAAGCTCTGCCTTTTTTGTAATTTAAACAGTATAAAAAGGATTTTACAACCTTCTAATAAAAAAGCCATTTCTGAGGCTGAAATAGTTAAAATGCGTTATATGCAAGTCAAAATCAAACAATAATTTATATAATTGACATGCCTTAATTTTTATAATTTTGTTTTTAAATGCATATCTACTTAAAATTCAGTATTGGTGTTCATTAATAAGGTTATTCATCTTCATATAAATTTAGGACTATGTCTTTTAAACTGTAATATAGTTTAACTAGCTTTATAATTAGATTAACGTTATTTTATTGCACTTTTTTAGTTAAAAAATAATATTTTAAAAATATTATATTAAAGTAATAAATTGAATCAAATTTTAGACAAAAAACAAAAATAAAAGTTTACCATATGAAAGAGTAGTAGTCCAATTCCTGTCATCAAAATATGGTATAAGTTCAGTATAATAATAGACTTTTAGTAATGTATATGTCATAAAATTGCTATTATGATATTAGAGAAGTGACTAAAAGTTTTAAATTTAAATATATAAATTGTTTTTAGAGTATATAAGTGATTAACAAGGCGGTGGATGGCTGAGTTGGTTGTATTATTCATTAACACTGTGGGGTTTAGTTTTGATTCTCTTCTTATACAAAAGATTGCAGTGCCAGTATAGGATCCATTGGTTAAAAGAGTAAATAAAAAGATGCCATAAACCATTACCTGGATGGGGAAACCCCAAAATATTGTTCCCATACCACTGGAGGTGAGTGCATAATGACATGGATGATTTTTGCTAGATTACATCCACTTTAATTTCTCTTTGATTTAGTTTTTCATAATTATTTCTCATATGCCTTCAACAATAAGTCTTTCTTTAATTCAGGTCCTTTAAATAATATATTGAATACACAAGTTTGATTTATACATATTCAATCCTGATATAAATTAGTAAAGAAGTATTTTTATATATGAGTACTGTATATTAATCACGCTATACAACTAGGCAATATTTGTTTTTAGGAAATAAGTTTGTTAAGAGAGTGTTTGTAACTCTGATCCCCTGAGAGGTGGTGGGGAATGCCTAACAACAACCAGACCCAAACTGCTATAAATAGAGGAAACAGAGAACTGCAAAGGGTGATGGTACCAAAAGGCTCTAGGGAGAGGGTATACAAAATGGATAATTTTTCAAATTGGGCAATAATGTTAGAACCTGGTTAGACTTCAAGGGGGAGTCTACCATCAGGAGAATATCTGCATATAGGCTCTTTGGACCTTTAATGCACAGGGGACCAGGCTCCACCAAAGGGGGAACAGGAATAAACAATAATTTTCTAAGAATAAAAAGACTTAAGTTATTTAAGGTTTCATTCAGGAGATTGGCAAAGAGGTCAACCAAATTACTCATTTTAATAAAACAAATGGGGTCTATTGTAAACAAGCCAACCAATGATGAAGGTTGGCCTAACAAAACCACTTTTACACAAGAAGGCATCTTTTCCATTTGGGTGAGGCACTGCGCCCAATCTATCCAATAAATGCAACTTCCAGTCCATCATTGTACTATAGCTCAAGTAAGCTTGCACTTGGTCTATTAAATGAAGCATAATTTGACTGGATTTAGAAAATTGTAAACCAAACAGGACTCAAAGACCTATTCTTTGCCTAAATATAACGATCTGTTGTGATTTCAACATAGATGGTGCATTTTAGTGCTGTGGATGTTTTGCTCATCTGACCATCATATGCATCAACAGAACCAACATGGGCATATCTTACCCTTACCCAGCGTTGGTCCAGGGTGTGATTTAGGCCATGTAGGCTCACAACTTTGTCCCTTTTTGGCCTTATCACGCTCAGCTTTATTTAGATAATTTTTCCCCACATCTATGTCATTTATCCATAACATTACCCTCCAGTCTTTTTGAGGCGCCACCCCTCCTCCAGGGGCTTCATCCAGGGTAAAGTTCTTATGGGGTGGAAGTCATCTTCATGGTGGCAATGCCTGGTTTTGCCTTGGGCCCTTCATCCTCCAGGAAACGCTTGTGGGATGCATCAATAAGGTCCTGTGAATGGACACAGTTGCATGCTGGTGCCCAGCTATTTTCCACGGCATCAAATCCTTTCCATGACACCAGGTACTCAAGTCTTCTCCTTACATGACAAGAGGCTATAACCTCCTCTACTTCCCACTCAAGTTTCCCATCCACAAGGTATGCCTCTGGGGTCTCTGTTGGGGACCCTCAACCAAAGTCAGCTTGCTTTCATGAAAATGGCAAAGATCTGAAATGATGGGGAAAATACAACTGGTACAAGGCATGAACCACCTTCATGGCAATGCGGTAGAGTCCTTTCCTCTTCAGCTCCAATTTTTGCATGGTTGTTTGATTGGAATATTTCAGGAATCAAGCATCAAAAGATCTTACTCCTTGAATACTGGACCCACCCATCTCTTACCATCAGCGTTCTCCTATTAAATCTTCATGGCGGCATCTAAATTGTTGTTGACCCCTATGTGTGATTTTTATATTTACTTGATTGAGTTCACCATGGCTTCCAACTTGGACCCACCTCTGGATTTCATGTTAAAAGAGGGTTTAAATCCATAGTTGGTGAATAATGGTTACACCCCAATGAAGCATGCTGGGCATTGTTATAACTAAATTGGGACAGTGGAAGATGAGAAGCCCAATCATAATGGCTGGCTGCAGTATAAAACCGCAAGAACTGTTCAAGGCACTGGTTCACTCGTTCAGTCTGCCCATCTGACTATAAGTGGTAGACAATATAACAGCACAAACTAATATGATGAGTTTTTTATGACTCTTCCCAAAATACTGAAATGAAATAAAACGAGGTTTCTAATAATCTCCTGGGGCACCTTATGGAGGAAAACACATGTAAAACAGATAATTTAGCCATCTGTGCCACCATTACTGTGGTATTACATGGAGTGAAATAGGAAAACTTAGCAAACTGGTCCACCACTACCATGATATTTTCATACCCCTCTGACAAGGGTAACTCCACAACAAAATCAACGATAAGGAAGTCCAGGATCCCGCTGCTTTTTGGATTGGTGCCAAAGCCCCACTAGAGGCTGACAATATGGTTTCATCCCATTACAAGCCAAGCACTCCTTTGAATATCTTGCCACCTGTGTAGCTAACCCCTTCCAGTTATATATATAGTAAATAAGCTCTAAAGTCTGCACTTTTTTGGGGTGCTTTACATTTAAGCCTTCATGGTGTTCCTTGATTATTTTCAAATGGAAAGGCCTGGAGGGAACCTATAAACGTCCCTGAAACCATACCATCTCATCCTTTACATAGTACCCTTTCATTATATCCTACTGCTTTAACTTGCATTTAGTGAGAACCATAGTATATTCTGATAATATAGACTGGGAAAGGACACCTTTCTGAATATGTCATACTCCTACAGGTTCTCTAGTAAAGAAAAAACTGGCATTAATACTGTAGTGGGTGGTTGCTTGGCTACAATCTTACCAGGAGAAAAACCAAGTGGGTGTTGTGCAACTCCACCTCTTTTGGATCAGGAGCTAATTCAAGATTCCACTCAGAGTTTCAGCCAAACCATTATCCTTGTACTTTGCAAACTCATAAGAGAACACAAATTGGTAAAGAGTCTTATGCCACCAAGCTTGCACGGGGTTAGGACATGAGCCTTTTAGTTCAAAAGGGCACAATGATCTGTAAAAATTCGGAATGGCCAAAAAGAATCATGTAGATGATGGCGCCAGTAGGTCATTGTTTCACCACCGCCAATAACCTTTGTCATAAACAGCGTAATTCAACTCAGGTAAGGACTTTTCAAAAAAATAATTCTACAGGATGCTAAACTCTTCCTCACCCACTTGTAACAGAGCACCAGCTATAGCTAAGTTGGAATCATCACTAGCCACTATATATACATCTCAGGGTCCACGTGGTGAAGAACTGACGTCAAAAGAAGGGTGCACTTCACCGCTAGAAGGCTTCCTCCAGTGTATATAAACCACTGAAGAAATATGGCCCCACTAGCCTTATACAAAGGCGCCGCTACCTCAGAAAGACTTGGAGTGAACTTTAAAGAAGATTAAAGTCCCCAAAAATCTTCTCAATTCTTAAATGAGGTTGGTGTGTTCCAATCACAAAATGCATTCTCTTTGTATGGAATGGTCAGTTGCCCTTATCAAAAATAATGTTTTCCAAGAAGGTGACCTGGGACTTGAAAAACTCACACTTACCTATTCTCAGCGTCATGTTCGCTGCCCTAATTTGCTCAACCATTTGACACAAGAATAACATGGGATGCTTGATCGGGGAAAAACCCCAGAATGTCATCCATGTAGCTAACGTGCATATATCTAACAACTCCCCTAATGCCAAATCAATATGACGTTGGAAAATTATGGGTGCATTCTTGAGCCCAAAAGGCATGACCCATAATTGGAAAATACTTCCTGGTATGGAATCAGTGAGTCATTACTGCACCTTTTTGATGTAAATCTGATTGAAAGAATCCAAGAGATACAATTTGGAAAAGACTTTGTCCTTCTCCACATAGTGTTCAATTTTCACCTCTACCAGGATTGGATGCAGATCATGTATGGTAACATTATTAAGGTTAACATAGTCTAATTAAGGGCGTAGAGTATCATCTGTCTATTTCACAAAGAGAAATAGTGAGCATACTGGAGAGTTATTCTGAAATATAACTCCCTTAGCTAGCTTCTCCGTGACCCAAAATACAAAGCTGCATCTTCTTCTTAAAGGCAAAGGTAGATGGGGGAGGTAATGCGCAATAGGTCAAATGTTTTTTGGTTTCAAAATAAAGCTCAGAATGATCTGGTAAGACATTTGCAGAAGCTGCATCAAATGAAAATTCCAATCTTCCAAGCAGGATGGTAAGGGCACTTTTGAAGTAGGCTTAGGATAGATGCAATGCTGAGTTCATGTACATGTGGCCCACAGGGAAACTGCCTTAAGTGTCTACTTCAGACATGGTAATTACTCATTCCTATCTACACTTTAGGGATAACGTCAAGGTGTTAGATTTCAATTTGGTTCTGATATCAAACTTTCGCCACCATTCAACTCCCAAGATAATTTAAACAGGAAATTTTTGACTTCCAAAGAGCTGTCAGCCAAGTGTAGTTGCCCATTTGATAAACAACCAACCACTGAGACTTTAGTGTGTAGATACAATGACAGGCACCCGCCTTCCTATATCACCAGGTAGGTCACGTAACTCAAGCCAGTGGTAAGGTACATGTCAATGAGATTTTAATAGGCTCTAGTATCCACCAAACTAGATGTTCTGAATTTCCTTGAAGGTGAGGAAAGAAGTATCAGAAAACAGAATGTTATTATTTTGAGAGTATCTAGGAGATACGCCAAAGGGGTTTTTCACAGGTCAAGACCACTGAGCAATAGGACTAACGATATGACAAAATTCCCCAAGATAACACAATAAACTTATTAGTATGAGCAATTGCCCTAATGACGCTTATATTTAATTTAATATCTAAAGCGGATCTCGCTGTTCTGCTAGCTCCAAACTACTAACAATCCTCCTCCTTCAATTGTCTTATCTCACTTATATCTAAGTGATTTTGGATAATACCATTTCCTCGACTTAGCTAATCAGTTCTACCATATCTCATTGGTTCCGGCAGAGTATGATCTTCAATTCTCTATTGCCTTAGTTCAAGGCGGTCATACTCAATATTTGTCAAATGTTGACATCAACTTATCGCCCTATTTAAAGTTGATCCAATAAAACCCTTTTATGACCCAAATTGCCTCAACTCAAGGTTCTCAAATAATTGTAACTAGTATCATGGTTGACGGATTATCCCCTAATCTGCCATAGCTATTTCAGGCTTATCATCCAGTCATATCAGAATCTCAACATTACCCCCCTTGACTGGACAATAATTCTCCTATTGCTTATACGCCCAGAGGAACTTTGTATGCACTCAGTTGATAATCTGATCACTATCAGGTTCCTTGATAATATAGATGTCAACACCTGTTTTTTCAATAACTTCAAATGGACTAATCCAGATAACGGCCAATTTTGTGTTTCCGCCCAAACCCATGTTGATCATGGACTAGAACCATGTCTTCATCTTTGAACTGGGCTAACACCACTCCATACCTGATTGTCAGCCTGATTTTTTCTCTTCTTGGCCAAGCTGGAGGAATATGCTTCAGTTTACAATTTGATTGGCATATCAGCTAGAGTTGTCAAATAACGTTGTAGGTCCATACTGCCAGTGTCTTCTACACAGGCTTAGAGCAGCGCCAGAAGAGCAGGGTGCTGTCCATACAGTATCTGAAAGGGGCTCTTCCCTGTGGAACTGTGATGCCTGATGTTATATGCAAAGGTGGCGGTAGAAAAGAGGGAAATCCAGTTGAAGGTCGAACCACTACCAGTTTATGAAGTATGTTCACTAAAGTCTCATTCAATCGCTCAACAATACCATTAGACTCAGGGTGGTATGAGGTATTCAGAACCCTGTGGATGGCAATAAGCTCATTAGTCTTTGGAAGAATGTGGGAAGTGAAGTTAGTTTCGTTGTTGGTAAGAAAAAACTGAGGGCAGACATGTTGCTGAATAATACATTATATTATGAACTTGGACACAGTGACTGCCCCCAGATCTCATATTTCCCACAATTCAACCCACCTGGTCAAGTGGTCAATAGCTACCAGTATGTACTTGGACTGGTTAGCTCACGTTGGTAGAGGGCCAACGACATCAAGGGAAACCGTATGTCAAGCAAAATGTGGTTTCACTAACTGGTACAAGGTCTTCTGGTGGAATGGCTTTTCCAATTGGCACTGGTGGCAACAGGAAATGGTTTCAAGCATGTCAAAGTTCATGCTTTCCCAGTAATACCAAGGGCGCAAAAGTTCCATTGTCTTGCGCATGCCACCATGTCCTACTTCCTTATGTGCGCTCATAATAATGTTTGGTCAGACAGAAGGTATGGGGATATTCACCATAGTGTCCCCCATCTGCTTATAAAACTCCCAATTCTGCTGGAAGGTATAGGCTTGCATCTCATTTAGCTCCTTGATCAATTGCAGCGGTTTGTCATCATATTGGCCTCTGAGCATTTTATTGTACATTAAATCACTGAGATCCGCTTTAACTGCAATTGTTGATAATCTTGATACGTAGTCTGCATTTTGGTGTTTAGCACCCAGTTGGTAAAGAATCTTAAAGTCATAAACTGCTATTTAATGGCCCATTGGGCTAGACGCCCTTCAGGCTCTTTGAGGTTCTGCAATCAATGCAACGAGGCATGATCCATTATTACTTTGAACTTTAATCCATGCAAAAATACTCTGAATTGCTTATAAGCGTATATCACCACTAAGAACTCCCTCTTGGTCATGGTGTAGTTACGTTCTTGAAAATTCAGGCTTTGACTGCAGTATGTTACTGGGTGCTCCTCACCTTCATCATCTTTTTGGGACAGAACTACCCCAACAGCGGAAAGGGACGATTCCATCTGTACAACAAATTCCTTATCAAAGTTTGAATAGTGTAGCACTGGCGCATTGATCAACGCCATCCAAAGTGTATCAAAGGAGGGTTGACGGCGTTACATCCATTTGTACACAACATCCTTCTTTAGTAGAATAAACAATGGACATCCAATACAGCTGAAATTGGGTATAAAGCGGCGATAGTAATTGACCATCCCCAAAAAAACCTGGATGTCACACTTACTGGTGGGCGTAGTCATCTTTTGGATAGCCTCCACCTTGGCAGGCTGAGTTTTCAGCCCTGTTGTGTCTACTACAAACCCAAGGTACTCCAGATGTTCCTTGGAAAAATGGCATTTCTGGGGCTTAATCTTGATGTTAGCCTCAGCCAACCGGCGGAATGACTCCTCCAAATAGGTAAGGTGCTCAGAAAATGTGCGGGAGAATACATTAAAGTTGGTGAGATACACAAGAATACACAAAAGCTTCAGGTTGCAAAGAATTGTATCCATGGCCTGCTGAAATGTAATGGGGTGTCACATAGCCCTTGAGGCATATGAGTTGGTTGAAAAAACCCCTTAGATGTGATAATGGCGCATTTCTCCTGTTCCGCTGCAGGCAACTCAATTTGCCAATAGACTGGTATTAAATCCATTGCCAAGAAGTATCAGGCTCCGCCTTGCTGATCCAGAACATCATCAATATATGGCAAGGGATAAAAGTCCTTATTATGATACTGTTAAGCTTTTTGTAGTCTATTACTACCTGATTAGTGCCATCTTTCTTATTCACAATAAGAGTGGGTGAAGCCCACAGACTCTTTGACAGTTTGAGCATCCCTTGCTCAAGCAGCTTTATTATTTTCTTGGTAACTACTTCTTCAGCTTCTCTGATTGGCAGATTGGCCAGGACCTGATGGGAGGATTTTTCCGGTGTCCAATCAATGGACCACCCCTCGTGTGCACCCAAAATCATGATTGTTGACAGCAAAGATCTTCTTGTATTTTTGAAGTAAAGCTTCCGCCTGGTCTTTATGGTCTTCCAATAACCCCATTAAAGTTTCACATGGTACTACCGCCATTACGCTGAGCTGTGGTTCAATGGCCAGACCAAATTACTCCAGCGACCCAAACTCATGAGCCTAAAGACCTCCTCAACTGGGATCAAATGTAAATACACCACTGTTTGATGCCAGTGGCTTCGCATTGGTTCATTCTGGAGATTAGCTACCAAGACCTTGATCACACATGTCCCAGTAGTATAATGCCTGAGGCCACGTGGGGCTTAAGCTGCGGTTGCTGATAGGGCCCAATGTCATCCCCCATAAATCCCAGCAGGTACTTCCACCACTAACTCAGTGCTTATTATTACTTGGTGTCCAGAGGGGATAGACATAGGGCCAGCAGCTCAAAGCGGTAACCCTAGATATTCATATATTTGATGGGGAAGGGCCCAGGTCTTGCTTTTTAGTCGATGGTAACAAACCAGAATCACCTCATCACCATATGCAAGGTTAGTATGACCCATGTGCACTGGATCCTTCAGTAACGCTGGAGGTAAAGTATATTGGGATCTGCAGTCCCAGGATTCCGAAGGTCTCCACCATCATATTGACAACAGCCCTGAATGTTGCATAAAAGTGGTTCCAATTAACAGGTCATGGTTATTGTTTGGTAGCACTATTACTGGAGCTACAATGACAATCAACCCAAACCGCAAGGGTAGCGCACTTTACACTCACTCAGAGACCATATTTTCCATGCCCGCAGTTCCATACACCATACAATGTTCCACGTCAGGCTTTAGTGCCAACTTCGCCACCAACTTTGTGGACACTATGTTAACTGGGGCGCCCATATCATTAAATAGCGTGGACATGGGTTTTTGCTATAATGATGTCATAGTATATACACTAAGAGCAAGATTAATTCTTATTGTTTAAAACATGGACATATAACAGATCTCTTTTTGGAAAGAAGCTCATCATACCCTCTTTGACTTTAGGGTACTCTTTAACAATAGCGTCCACAGGGAAGGCAGCGTTTACCCCTTTTAAGAGAGGCGCATCAGCTGTTGGATCTGGCTCATCTTTAGAAATTTTATCAAACATTTGACAGGCATAAGGCTTTGGTTGCTCCTGGGTTCCTTCTTCTGCCGTGTCCTGGGGTTGCACTTGTGGTAATACATTCACCCTTCCATTCGGCTGCTGATATAGGAATGCATCGTAGTACTGAGGGACTTCCACTGAAGGTACGTGGGTAGATACAGGGGGACGTTTGGGGTTGTGAGAGCAGAGCTAGAGAGTCTCATATCTACTCCGCTCCAACTTTTCCCTATTTTGTACTGGTCCTGCAGGTGGTAATGGACCTGACGCTTGGGCAACCTCATGCCAGATGTCCAGGGTGACTGCATTCAAAACAGATAACCCCATAGGAGCTGCGTCTTTGATTGTTGTAAGATGAGCCACACTGGAAGCTATACTGGGTTTGTTCGGTGTAAACAGGCCTCTCCCCATAGTTGAACTGTTGATGGTAACTTGGTTGAGGGCGAGGCTCATATTGATAATAAGGCTGGGGGTTACTATCTGGACTTGAACAGGGCGTAATAATTTTTCCAAATAAATTGGTCCAACTGAGGATGCGGTAGGGTTCCACTCTGTATTGGGAAGAGGAAAAGTAATGGATAGATGGCGCAAAATTTGAACAATTTTAAGCAAGGGTACGTCGTCATCTTGATATGGAGCCATGGAATTGTAAAGATTGCGGTATGGCTTCACTGCGGAGGTCATTGCTATGCATATGTAAGATTCAGTTAAAGTCCCCACACCAATTAGCACATGGGCTTCCGCTTTAAATCAATCATCAAATGCAGTGAGAGTCTCATTATGCTGAGACCCAATGGTCAAAAAATCTGCCTTCCACTGCAACATCTTCGCGGTTTCTCCAAACAGCCACAGCACATTATCCTTCACCTCTTGATAGGTAACAGAACTGTTTGGAAGATAGCAAGTAACTTGGTTGGCGCTTCTAACATCCAAAGAGGATATTAAAAATTTTGCTTTATGCCGGTCAGAGGCTCCTTCTGTTGCAAACTCAAATCATTTAAAGAACAATGAACATTCCATTTGCAATCAAACAGAGGCAGCTTATCAATACAAACCTTCTGCAGAAACTCCTCACGCCATTTGAGCACAGCATCCAAGGCAAGCTTGAGTTCTGCATATTCAACTAGTGCAGCATGTTGGGAAGATCCCTTTTCAATGCAATCCTGATGCAACATGGCCATCAGCTGAGTAAATTTTATTATTTTTGTGATTGATCAATGAGCCCCCTGTAGTGAGCACCACTGTTATTATTTTGGCAGTAACTTGGAAATATGCCAAAGGGGTTTTGCACAGGATTTAGCCACTGAGCAATAGGACTGAAAATATGACAATCACCAACCTTGAGACAACATAATAAACTTAATAATATGGAGCAATTGCCCCAATAACGCTTTTATTTATTTTAATATCTACAGAAGATCAGTGCTGTTCCACTCGCTCCAAACTAGTAACAATCCTCTTCTTAAATTCTCATCCCAATTATATCTCATGACTTTCGATGATACCATTTCCTCGAATTAGCCATTCAGTTCCACCATATCTCATTGGTTCTGGCAGAGTATGGTATTCAATTCTCTATTGCCTTAGTTTTAGGTGGTCATACTCAATATCTATCAAATGTTGATATTGCCTTATCGCCCTATTTGGAGGCAATATAATAAATTTTTTCAACCCATATTGCTTCAACTAAAGATGCGAATAAATATAACTAATATCATACTGGTAGATTCTCCCTAATCCTTCTTAGCTATTTCAGGCTTATCATTCAGTTATATCGTAATCTCAACACAGAAAATAACCAGAATAATTTTTATTTATACTAGATAAAGTCACCAGCTCACCAGAGGTTCCTTTAAGACTTAATCACACTCCAAAGTTGGGTTTCAAAAAAGAATGGTGAAGGGTAGTTTGCAACCCTTACCACTGAGGGTACATAACTCAAGGTATCCTTAGCAGCAGCATCCTTACAACATTATGTAATTATAACTCTTGCTCAATTTCCTCAGTTCTGCGAACTATCTTGGGGTAAAAGCATGGGCTCTCAGGGCGATGTGCTAAATTGTAATTGTTTCAAGGCTAGACCTTCAAGAGCTTCCATTTGGCTCATTTTTATTTATATATCCCATTAAAAATGGCGTTTTTGGGATTCAAAGGCAAATTACCCAATCTGATAGCAGCTTGGACATTGCTCACTCTTATCATCACAGCAATGCCCTCTCCAATGAGGGTTTTCAAGGCTGCATGGGATGTAGTTCCATAGGAGCAATGACCTCAAGGCTTTTATTATTTTTCAACTTGGGGCTAGATTTGTGAAAACCATCAAGTTCACTAAACCTGAAGGAGTAGCTGTGAGAGCCACTTCCCCATTTAAAGTAAAACCCATGGTTTGTTTAGCCATACTATAGGGATCTTCTCATATGGGGTAACTTTAGCTAAATTAATTGAGTGATTCATTGGTAACTTGGGGCTAGACCCCTGATGACCCTCACATTTTTTTAAATCTGAAGATTTGGAAGATAAAAGAAACTCCATTTACAAAGGAGCACCTGAATGCTCAGGCCAGTAACTATAGGGGTCCCCACATAGAACCAACATGGTCAAATTTAATGGAGTTTTAATCAAAACCTTGAGGTTAGACCCCACTTATCTTTGAAATCCTCTGAAACTGAAGGTAAGAAAATAGGCCTTCACTCCTAAAAGAGTGATCAGGTTTCCCAGGTCGTATTGATAAAAGTCAGTTTGAGTGAATCAATAAAGGCCAAATTACTTGTCTCTTTTCAGTTTGGGCGGGAAAATCTATCAAGAGAGTGTCTGTAACTTTCTCATTCCCTGTGAGGCGGTGTGGAATGCACAGCCACACCATAAGGGTAATAGTCACTAGTAAGATTGGAAACAAAACCTTGAAAGGTGCCAAAGCACAGGGGACTTAAGTACATGGTGTAAAACATAGTATAGATAAGATGTTAACAGATAAATGACAAGACTTGGTTGCACCCCAAGAATTAGTTCATAACCAATTGTAAATTAGTGTTGGGGCGCTTGAGTGCCTCGATCTAGAAGGGACCAGGAAGGACGAGGTGTGCACCATATTCTTTTGTTAATTTGATAAAATAAAGTGTACTATGCTATTGGAGGCCTCCTTAAGAAGGTCCACGCACAGGTTTGCCCATTAATATCATGAACAAAAAAACAATAACTAATGGGGTATTTATTAAGCAAGTTGACCAACAAAGAAGGTTGGTCTCAAAAATAATTAATAAACACCGGGTAAGAATTAATAATTTGCAGGAGTGTTGGTAAGCTGAAAATGAACCAATAAGCGCACACTACCATAATCCATGGTACTGTAACTCAAGTAAGTCTAAAGTTGAGTTATTGATTGCAGCTGAAATTTTTCTAGATTTAGCAATATTGTAAATTAGACGGGTTTTGAAACCCCATTCTTTAAGCAACCATAATGAACCTTGATCTTTAATAACAAACCTGGTGCGTTTTAACACCCTGGATGTAATGCCGTGTCAATCACGCACACCACCAGGGCCAATTTAGGCGTATCTTGATTGTACCCAGCGTTAGTTTAGGGTATGCTTCAGGTCAAAAGGCCTGCAAATTTCATCTTTTTGGCTTCCTCACGCCCAGCCTTTTCCCTACAATCTGTACCCTCAATTGTGTCATGTAACCATGACACTACCCTCATGTTCTGCTGAGGCTCCACCCCCTCCAGGGGCTTCTTATAGGGAGAAGTTCTTATAGGCAGGGGCCATCTTCATGGTGGCAATATTTTGCTTTGACTTAGGTCCTGATGCCTCAATTAAATGCTCGTGGAAAACCTCACTTAGGTCTTGGGCATGGACACAATTGTGCGCTAGTATCCAACTGTTCTCAGCTTCATCAAATCACTTCCATGAGACCAGGTAATCAAGCAATCTTCTTATACGGCGAGAGGGTACAGCGTCTTCCACTTCCCACCCTGGTGCCCCATCGATGAGATATGCCTCTGGAATCTCTGATGGGGGCCCTCAAACAACGTCAGCTTAGTTTCATGCAAAACGGCAAAGATCAGAAATGATGAGGGAAGATCCAACTGGTAAGATGCATGGCCCACCTTTCTGACAATGTGGTAAGGCCCTATCCTCTTTGGTCCCAGTTTATTGCATAGCTTCTTGATTGGGATTATTTCTAGCATCAAGCATCATGAGATACCCTTCATTGTACGCAGGACCTACCCATCTCTTACCATTGGCGTTCTCCTTATAAGCTTTCATAGATGTATCTAAATTCGTAATAACTTTCTGGTATAACTTTTTATAATATTAGTAAATTCCACCACTGCTTCAACTTTAAATCCAGAGATGGGAGACATGTTGAAGGCAGTGTAAACCCACATTTGACAAAGAATGGGGAACATTTGATGGTTACAAGCTGGGCGTTGTTATAAATAAATGATCCCTGGGAAGATAGAAAGCCCAATTTAAATGGTCCGCAGAAGTTTATAAACGCAGGAACTGTTCCAGGAACTGATTCACTCTTTTAGTCTGCCAATTCAATTAGGGGCGATAGGCAGTAGAATAACAGAGGCAAATCTGAAGAGTTTTACACAACTCTTCCCAAAATACAGAGGTAAACTGGGGACTATGATCACTAATAATCTCCTGGGGCACCCCATGAAGGGACAACACATGAGAAACGACGAGCCTAGCCATCTCCGCCATGGTTACTGTGGTTTTACAGGAATAAAGTGAGCAAGCTTTGTAAAATAATTCACCACTACCATGATGGCATCGTAGCCCTCAGATGCAAGCAAGTTCACAATAAAATCCTTTAATAAAGAAGTCCAAGACCCTTTGGACTCCTGAACGGTTACCAATGACCCCGCTAGAGGCTAGCAATTCAGCTTCATTCAGTCGCAGATTATGAATTCCTTACAATATCTGGCAACCTGCATGGCTAATCCCTTCCAATTATAATTGTGACAAATTAGCTCCAGAGTACTTGCCTTCCTGAGTGCCCAACGGTGATCCCATCATGATGGTCCCAGATGATTTCCAGGTGAAGTGGTCTGGCAGGAACCCATAGGCGTCCATGAAATAGCAGCATCTCGTCCTTAAAGTGATAATCCCTGGTAATGTCCTCCTAATTTAATTTTCCCTTAGCAAGGACCATGGTATACTCTGCCAATAAGGGCTATGAAGAACTCCCTTTATGAACATACCAAATTTTTTTCGCAGTTTCCAAAGAATCAAGCTCAGGCATGTATGCCATGGGAGAAGGATGTTGGGGTAAAATATTGCCTGGTGGGAACAACAAGTGAGTATTGTGTACTCTACCTCCATTGTATCTGGAGCTAAATCAGGGTTTTGGCACAAAGCATCTGCCAAACCATTCTCCTTGCCCTTTATAAACTCATAGGAGAACACAAAATTGGTCCAGGGTCTCATATCAGCGGGTTTGCCATGAGGTCATGACATGAGGAGGGCAGTAGTACAACAAGGCATGGTGATTTTGAACACGGAATGGTTGAGATAAGCCATGTAAAGGGTGACGCCGATATGTCATCTTTCTACCACTGCCAATAACTATTTGTCATATATGTCGTAGTTTAGCTCTGGTAAGGATATTTTCCTAGAAAATATCCCACCAGATGCTCTAATTCATCTCAGGATAATTGTGACAAGACAGCTGCTATTGCAAAGTTGGAGGCATCAGCAGCTACAACAAACTCTTTTTCAGGATCTACATGGAAAAAAGGACGTGGCAGCCAGGGTGCACTTTACCGCTAGGAAGGCATTCCCCAGAACAGAGGACAACTGGAGAACTTTAGCTCCACTTACCTTACACAAAGGTGCCGCCACCTCAGAAAAATTTGGCATGAATTTCTTAAGGAACGTACACGTTTCAAGAAAACTCTTCAATTCCTTGACCAAAGCAGGGTGGGAAATCACATATCGCCTTCTCCTTATCTGTAGTTATCATGTGGTCTTGGTCAAACATGACTTTGCCCAAGAAGGTAAACTGGGACTTGAACTCACACTTACTTATCTTCAGCGTAAGGATGGGTGCCCTTAAACAATCTGCCACTTGCTGCAGGTGTATTGCATGGGATTCATGATCAAGGGAAAACACCAGAGTATTATCCATGTAGGCCATTGCGCATGTACCCAGCAAATACCAAGGCCTCCTCTATACAACGTTGGAAAATAGCAGGTGCATTTTTAAGCCCAAAGGGCTAACCCAAAACAGAAAAATTTCATTTCTGGTTTGGCATGTGGTGAGACATTCCTGGACTTCTTGATATGGATCTGATTAAAGGCGTTTAAGAAATCCAGTTTGAAGAAGACTCTAGCCTTCTTCACATAGTGAGCAATCTGAGAATCCACTGGGATGGGATGCTAATTTGGTACTGTGACGTTTTTGGGTTCCCATAATCTACGCACAAGCATAGAGTACATCAGCTTTCTCCACAAAAAGAAGTGGAGAGCATACCAGAGAGAATGGCTAAAGTATTGCCCAAATACAAGCTTCTTTAACCCAGAAATTAAAGTTTGATTCCTCCCTTAAATTTAAGTGGTAAATGGGAGAAGATATATGCACCAAACAAATAATGAGTTTGAACTTACAATCAAACTCTGAATGAGCTAGCAGTATACTGGATGAAGATGCATCAAATGAAGATTCCAGTTCTCCAAGCAGGAAGGCAAGGGTACTTCCAAAGTGGACTTCAACAATGGAGCTAAACTATATGTGTGGACCTTTGGCCATTGGGGCAACTTACCCTGAGATTAGCTTCAGACAAGAGGTCAATTAATTTTGACCATTATTCAGAGTTAATGACAAAGAAATGTCTTTCAAGTTAATCATGATATCAAAATTTCGCCACCACTCCACTCCAAAAATAATGGGGTACAAGAGGGTTTTGATTGCCTGGAGGCGTTCAGCCAAATGATATTTGCCAACTTGATAATCCATCAGCCCCAAAACGCTCAGCGTGGGAATAACTTGGGAAGCCCATCACCTAACCATACCACCTGTAAATTAATTTAGCTTAAGGTAGTCAGCTAGGTCTTGGTCAATAAAGTTCTTAGAGGCTCCTTTATTCACCAATATAGTTTTACTAATTTTCCTAAAGGGGATGAAAGGGTAGTAATCAAAAAATATCCAGAATGGTCTTTATTTATAGCAGATAATGCCAACACCTTACCAGAAAATCCTTCATCAGGCATAATCATTCCTCCAGGATAAGTTTTTGCATCATAAAATGGAGAGGGATAATTGCCACTGTTGAGAATTTTTCATTCTCAATAATAGGTAACTCCACTAATGTGCCAAGCCAAACAATATGAAGACTGCTGGCTCAAGCTTTTCCACAATCATCGGTGACTTTTTACTAAAAATTTGCAGTGCAACCCACTGTCATGATTCTGATATGACTGGACAATAAGCCCGAGGTCACCATGGCAAAATGTATGGAATCCGTTGGAATCAAACCAGTAATGGTAATTTAAGCGCTCCAAAACGAGGCGATATTATATTACTGGGAAATCGGCCAAATTGGGCAAATGTGAATTGATGAAGGAACAATTGGTGAAACCAATGAGATATGGAGAAGTGAATTACTAAGCCAAAAAAGCGATACCATCTGAAGTTGCTACAATACCAGCAGGATGAGATGATCAGAAAGTTAAGTTGTTAATAAGTTTAGATTGTGCAGAACAGAAGGAAGCCGCGACAGCTAGGATAATAAATAAAAGAGTATAGTGGGAGCGAGTGCTCCACATTCATTATAATATTAGTTTATTTATGTTGGTTAAAGAGCAACAATCCTTATATTGTTAGTCCTATTACTCAGTGGGTTAAACCCTGTGCAATTGCATTTTTGGCATATCTTCAAGGACACACCAATTTTTTATAACAGTGGTGCTCACTACAGGGGGCCCATTGATCAATAATACAAATGAAAACTCAGTTCCCGCCATTTGATTGTGAAGGAAACATTAATGGGTTTTTTCACCGATTTGAGTTTACTACTGAAGGTACTTCAAATTGACAGAGGGCGAAACTATTGCTCTCCTCCTTGGATGTTGGGAGTGCTGATCAAGTCATTTGTTACCTCTCAGCTAGTTCCGCTTCCTACCATGAAGTTAAGGAGATGGTGCTGCAGTTGTTTAGTGGAACTGAGAAAATGCACAGCAAAAGATTGAGTTTTTGACTATTGGGTTTAAACTCAATGAGACCCTCACTGCATTTTCTGATCGATTCTCAACTGAAGCCCATGTGTTAATTGGGGAAGGATATTTAACTGAATGTGATATATGCATAGCGTTGGCCTCTGCTGTGAAACCATATTATGAGCTTTTTAATGCCTTAGCTCCATACTTAGAGGTTGACATACTTTGCTTAAATTTTTCCAAATTCTACGCCGTCTATCTGCTACCTTCCCTCCACCCAAGATAGAGCGGAGCCCTAGCACCTCTGCTGCTGGAATTTCTTATCTGGAGGAATTATCCATCCCTGTTCAGCATCCATTTGACATCCACTGGCCTTATCTACAATACACACCTCAATTCCAATCCAATTGCCAATAGCAGCTCACCTATTGGGAAGAGCCAGCTTACACTGTTCAATCCCATCCCAACCTTTATGGTGGCTCCTTTTACAATCATCATGGTTGTAGGTCTTATGGGATTAATTGCTTTTTGTGTGGTAACTCTGGGCACCTGGCTAGAAGTTGTCACAAATGTCGGGCTCTGTACTTACCGCAGGAACAGTACCACCAGAGAAAAATCAGAGTGGAGTAGAGATGAGACTCTCTACCTCTGCTATTATGACCCAAAACGTCCCACCAGAACTTATTCCTGGACCTTCAATGGAAGATCCTCAGTATGATGATACCTTCTTATATCAACAACCAGTTGGAGGGGTGAATGTGCTGACATGAACACAATTCACAGACATGGTGGAAGCAAACTCTCAGGACCAGGCAAAGTTTTATGCTTGTCAAATGTTCAATCAACTTTCTACTGATGAACCAGATCCATTTGCTGATGCGCTTACCTTGGCCGGGGTCAGCGTGGCCCTCCCTGTGGACGCTATTGTTAAAGAATACCCTAAAGTGGGGATGGGTATTATGAGCTTCCTTTGAAAAAAAGACCCATTAAATGTCCATGTCTTAAAACAATCAGATGAATCTTATTCCAAGTGTACTTACTGTGATAATGTAGTAGCAAAAACTCGAGTTTGTGCGATGATTGATACAGGTGCCCCAATCAACATAGTATCTACTAAGTTGATGTCAAAGTTGGCATTAAAGCCCGACGTGGAGCATCATATGGTGTATGGGACTGCAGGAGCAAAAAGCACAGTCTCTGAAGGAGCGTACAGTGAGCCACCCTTGCAGTTTGAGTCAATTGTCATTGTAGCTCCAGCTATAGTGTTACCAAACAATAACTACAACCTGTTAATTGGAACCACTTTTATGCGCCATTTTGGGGATATTATTGATATGACAGTGGAGACATTTGAAATTTTGGGACAGTGGATCCCAATCTACTTCACTTCCAGAGGAATGCCAAAGGATTTGGTACACATTAGTCACTAACCTTGCATACAGTGATGGAGTGGTTGCGGTTCACTATCATCGACTAAAAAGCAAGACTTGAGCCCTTCCTCACCAAATTTATGAATATCAAGGGCTGCCGCTCAGAGCCGCTGGCCCTATATCTATTCCCTCTGGACACCAAGCAATCATAAGCACCGAGTTAGAGGTGGAAGTGCCTGCTGGGCTACATGGGGAAGTCATTGGGCCCTATCAACAATCACGGCTTGAGCCCCACATGGCCCCTGACATTATACTTCTGGGGCATGGGGAGATCAAGGCTTTGGTAGCGAATCTACAGGATAAACCAATACAAATCCGCTGACATCAAGTAGTTGCCTTCCTCCATCTCATTCCAGTCAAGGAGGTCCATGGGATTCATGAGTCTGGCTCACTGGAGGAATTTGGTCTACCCATCAAAACACAGCCCAGCGTAATGGCAGTGGTACCGAGTGAAAATTTAATGGGGTTATCAGAAGATCAGAAGAATCAAGCGGAAGCATTATTTCAAAAATACAAAGAGATCTTTGCTGTCGATGATAATGATTTGGGGTGCGCAAGGAGTGATCCATTGACTGGACACTAGGATCATCCCCCCATTAGATCTTGGCCAATCCGCCAATCTAGAGCCACTGAAGAGGTTGTTACAGCATAAATGATAAACTGTTGGAGCAAGGACTGCTTGAACCATCAAAGAGCTCATGGGCTTCCCCTGTCCTAATTGTCAAAAAGAAGGATGGTACTAACTGGGTAGTAATTGACTACCGCAAGCTCAATAGCATTACAAAAAAGGACTCATACCCTTTGCCACAAATTGATGATGCGTTGGACTGGTTAGGGGGAGCTCGTTACTTCTCTGCAATGGATTTAATATCTGGATATTGGCAAATTGAGTTATCTATGGCAGAACAAGAAAAATGCGCCATTATCACATCAAAAGGGCTTTTTCAACCAACACATATGCCGCAAGGGCTATGTAATGCCCCAGCTACTTTCCAAAGGGCAATGGACACTATCCTTAGCAACCTGAAGCTGTCATGCATTCTTATATACCTTGACGACATCAACGTTTTCTCCCGCATGTTTTCTGAGCACCTTAGCCATTTAGAAGAGGTATTCCGCCGGTTGGCTGAGGCCAACATCAAAATCAAGCCCCAGAAATGCCACTTTTTCAAGGATCAGTTAGAGTACCTCAGGTTTGTAGTTGATGCAACAGGGCTGAGGCCCCAACCAGCTAAGGTGGATGCCATTCAGAAGATGACTAAACCAAGCAGTAAACGAGATATATAAGTATTTTTAGGGATGGTTGGCTACTATTTTCGCTTCATACCTAACTTTAGTTGTATTGGAGGTCCACTGTTTGAGTTATTAAAAAAGGATGCCACGTTTGTATGGACGGAACACTGTCAACGCTCCTTTGATACTCTTTGAACAGCATTGATTAAGGCACCTGTGTTACATTACCCAAATTTTGAAAAGGAATTTATTGTACAGATGGATGCTTCTCTTTCCGCTGTGGGGGCAGTTATGTCTCAAAAAGATGATGAGGGAGAGGAGCACCCAGTGGCGTATTGCAGTCAAAGTCTGAATAGCCATGAACAAAATTATACTGTGACTGAGCGGGAGTGCTTAGCAGTGATTTGTGCACACAAGCAATTTCGAGTTTATTTGCATGGTGTAAAATTTAAAGTTGTAATGGATCATGCCTCGTTACGCTGGCTGCAGAATCTTAAGGAGCCTGAGGGTCAGTTAGCACGATGGGCCCTTAAATTACAGGCTTACAATTGTGAGATTCTTCACTGACCAGGAGCAAAGCACCAGAATGCTGACTGATTGTCAAGGCTACCCACTATTGCTGTTACATCAGATCTGAGCGATATCATGTATGATAAAATGCTAAGCGGAAAATATGATGATGAACCGCCCCAAGTCATCAAGGCGTTAAATGAAATGCGAGCCAATACTTTCCAGCGGAATGGAGAGTTGTACAAGCGGATTGGTGATTCAACAGTGAATTTCCCACGACCTTCAATGCGGCCTAACATTATCATGAGCGCACATAGGGCAGTTGGGCATGGTGGTGTGCGCAAGATGTTGGAATTATTGTGACCTCAGTATTACTGGGAAATCATGAACTTTGATGTGCTTGACACTATCTCCTCCTGTCACCAGTGCCAAGTGGAAAAGCCATTTCACCAGAAGACCTCATATCAGTTAGTAAAGCCAAACTTCGCTTGGCATGCTGTTTCCATTGATGTCGTCGGCTCTCTGCCAACTGGAGTAACCAATCCAAGTACATCCTGGTGGCGATTGACCACTTTACCAGGTGGGTTGAGGCAAGGGCCATTTGGGATCTGGGCACGGTTACTGTGGCTAAGTTTGTAATGGAATGCATCATTCAGCATCACGGCTGCCCACAGTTTATCCTTACTAACAATGGCACTAATTTCACATCTCACATACTTCCTAAACTCAACGAAATGATGGCCATCCGCGGGGCTCTAACAACTCCATATTACCCCAAGTCCAACGGAATGGTTGAATGGGTCAATGGGACCCTGGTGAACATTCTCTGAAAATTGGTTGCTGATAGGCCCTTCGATTGGAGTACCCTCCTTTCCACCGCGGTGTTTGCCTACAACATTAGCTACCATTCTGCCACAGGGAAAAGCCCATTCCAATTGCTTTATGGATGGCACCCTGCTTTGCCTGCGCTCCTATATGCTTGTGTAGAGGACACCGGCGGAATGGATCTGCAACGCTATTTGACCACCCTAATGAATATGCTGATTAAATTACAAACTGAAGCGTATTCATTCAGCTTAGCCAAGAAAATCAAAACCCAGGCTGCTGACCAGGTATGGAGAAGTGGCTTAGCACAATTTAAAGATGGAGACATGGTTTTATTCCACGATCAGCATGGGTTTGGGCAGAAACACAAGTTGGCCAGTATTTGGATTGGGCCATTCAAAGTTTTCAAGAAGACTGGTATGGATGTGTATACTATCAAGGACCCTACTGGCAGTCGGATCATTAACCAAGTTCATGCAAAGTTCCTCTGACCATACAAGCAATAGGAGCCTTATCATCCAGTCAAGGAGGGGATAATGTCACGATTCAAATATGACTGGACAATAGGCCCGAGGTCACCATGGCGAAATGTATGGAATCTGTTGGAATTGAACTGGTAATGGTAATTAAAGCGCTTCAAAATGAGGCGATATTGTATTACTGGGAAATCGGCCAAATTGGGTGAATGTGAATTGATGAATGAACAATTGGCAAAACCAATGAGATATGGCGAAGTGAATTACTAAGCCATGAAAGTAATACCATCTGAAGTTGCTACAATACCAGTAGGATGAGATGATCAGAAGGTCAAGTTGTTAATAAGTTTAGAGTGCACGGAACAGAAGGAAGCCACAAAAGCTAGGATAATTCATAAAAGAGTATAGTGGGAGCGAGTGCTCCACATTTATTATATTATATTAGTTTATTTCTGTTGGTTAAAGGGCAACAATCCTTATATTGTTAGTCCTATTGATCAGTGGGTCAAACCCTGTGCAATTGCATTTTGGCATATCTTCACGCACACTCCAATTTTTATAACACCCGCCAACCCAGCAGACCAACAACTTCATCTTCTGAGGCTTGACCAATCATTATGGCTCAGAGGTCCTCTTTAACTTGTCCAACGATTGTGGTTCAGCGGCCTCTACTGACTTCTTTAGGGTTTCACCCCTTCAATTTTTAAAGTCCTTCATTGTTGCTGCATGTTGCCCAAGTTCCCGCAGGGTTTACTGTAATGGGCAGTTTCATGCCATTACACCATGAATAAATTGGGCAGTAAGAGCCAGGTTACTGACCATACTAGGGACAGGCCTGCAGAAGCCCATCCCTAAACCCAACTGCCATGTCTTGTCATTGCCACATATTCTCAAACCACCGTTCCCATGACGCTGCACATTAACAGCAGAGTTTGGGACCAGGAAAGGGCCAAGAACGACGCTAACGCCACACTGTGCTCACTGGTTGAGCTCATAGTTTCAATCCAATATGCTTATAATTCTTAGATAAAATTAATATTTTCTCCAAGCAAGAAAATTATTATTTATTTAATTATCGTTTTTCTCATAGAAGATGCAACTGCCCTTCAGGGCTATGTCATCCTCCCCTGAATAGTGCACTGCTAATATGGAATAAGCCTTTCTTTCAGTTAAGCTCTTTCGAGCCCCAACCACCACATTGTTAGAGAAGATTCCCCATCCCACTGGATCACCATTCATGCCACATGTAAGCCCGTCATCATTCCACAGATGTGATTCAGGTTTGGGATGGCGAATTTTCCCAGCTCTGAACTTACTGAGTTTGATGCTCGTTGAATCAGGGCCACATCCAGATCAAACGCAACTTGATCTGAAACAATGTATAGATCATGTGCCTCCTGATCCGTTACATCACCCCCCTGTAAAGACCAAAAATCCCGGACCCTCTCTGGGCACCGTGCACAATCCTACTTCATCTGCCACATCAACTCCTCCACCGGATAGCCCTTCCACTTCATCAGCAGTTGTTGCCAGCCTTTCACCCATTTTGCATCCAGTATCCATTCCACCTCATATTATGGCACCTCACCTTCCCTAGGGTTCAGCGGTCCTGTTTGCTCTGGACTCACTCCCCTGAATGCCCGTAGATGGGAAACATGAATCAACGGATGGGCTCTGGAACCTACTAGCAAACTTAACTCAAAGGCGACCCAGTTAATGGCTCAGATGATCCAGTATGAACCTAAAACTTTTGACCCTGCTTTTGACTCTTGACCGGGACAGCATAGTTCTTAGTCACCACCAATACCCAGTCCCCAGGCTCAAACGTTGGATCTGGCGCCATTTGTTGATCTGCCTGTTGCTTCTGCTGAGATACTGCCTGTTCCAAGTTCCCCCGTACTTTTTCCTGGTATCCAACATGGTGTGCACCATTTCATCCGCCCCCTGACATACACCACCCATGGATCCCCCATTCAATCTGGGGTTGAGTCCATGATTCACAAAAATGGCGACATTCCTGTTAAGGACTGAGTATTATTGTTGTAAGCAAACTGGGCCATCCAAACCCATGAAACCCAGTCATCCTATCATTCAGACATGTAACATCAAAGATACTGTTAAAGTATCTGATTCACCCTCTCCTTTTGTCCATAGTATTGTGGATGGTATGCCAAGGACTGGCCAGGTCTTATTTCCAAATTTTCCATTAGACACGACCAGAATTCTAAAATGAATTGTGGCCCCCTGATCTGAAATGATCTCCTCAGGTAACCCATGTCAGGAGAACACCTCATCGATAAAAATCCTCACCGCCTCCTTTGCCAAAAAACTCCCAGTACATGGGAAGAACTCAGCATATTTGGTAAGTCTATCTACAACCACCATAACCGCATCCTTCCCCTGCACCTTTAGGAGTCCCAAAATGAAATTGACACTAATCAAACTCTAAAGGGCTCATGATATCAGCAGTGGATTCAACTTACATAATGGTGGTTTCCTTAATGGCTTCGCCCTCGCGCATACCAAACACTCCCCCATGTACTTCTGGACATCCTTATGAAGGCCTGGCCACGAATACTCCTGCTGCACTAATTACACCATCTTCTCCACTCCCAGATTCCCCACCAGCAGATGATCATGAGAAGTTCAGATTACCTCCCATCATAAATGATGGGTTAGGCACCCATACGCGCGACTTGTGGTATAGCACCCCAACCCTCTTCATGAAATCTGCTCGGTACCTGTGCGGCTGACCCTCCGTCATCTCAGCTTTCAGTCTCCAGATGAATTCTGCACTCCTCTGCTTCTGGAAAACTTCCTCCCCCAACACACTTCCCCTTTCCTTCAACATTGCAAATTGGTCCGGATGGAACATTGTAGCCATACTAAACTCCTCCAATTCCTCCTTCTCATACACAAAAGCCCCATCTCGACTCAACCAATCTGCCAGGACATTTGTGGCTCCCAGACTGTACTCCACCCAGAAATCATAACGGACCAGCTCAACGTGCCATCTAGCCTGCCGCTGGTTCGTCTTCCTGGGTTTGTGATAGTACTCTAAGGCTTTGTGATCCATCTGGATAACAAAAGGATGCTGGGCATAGAGCAGGTGATGTTGCCATTCTAGCAAGGCCGTCATCACTTCCAAAAGCTCTTTATCGTATATCAGGTAGTTTGTTTCTGTGAGGAGCAACTTACGGCTGAAATAACACATGTGATGCTCCAACCCGTCTTCCCCTTCCTGAAGAAGCACCACCCCTACAGCATATTTTGAAGCATCCGTTTTGACCACAAATGGTTTCCCAGGGTCTGGATGGGCCAGTACAGGTGTGGTAAGTAACTTACCCTTCAGTAACTCAAATGCCCATGCTTCATCCTTTCCCCATAAGAATGGGACGTCCTGGGTTAAACGCATGAGCAGTAAGGCCATCTGGGAAAGATTCTTCACAAACTGACAAAGGAAGTTCAAGGTTCCCAAAAAACTTCACACCCCCATCTGATCCATAGGGCTTTCCATGCCCGCACCGCCTGTAGCTTATCTGGGAACAAACCCAATCCATTCTGGAATACCACATTGCCAATGAACATTACCAAGATTCAGTTGAATTCACACTTGAAGGGCTTCAACCTTAAACCCATGCGACTGATAGCCCCCAAAACTTCCCAGACATCTCATACATGCTCCTCCTGGGTCCACGAGAATACTAGGATATCATCCATATAAGTGGCGCAGCATTGACTGATCATTCCTCCAAGGACATGGTCAATCATCTTCTGGAACACCGCCAGGAAATTCCTCAGCCCAAATGGCATCACATGATTTTGGTACACCCCTAGGTGGCACTTGAACGCTGTGTATTGCTGGTGCTCCGGTCTCACTGGTATCTGATCAAATGCATCTATGAAGTCAAGATTTTTAAACACTGTACATTCAGTAACTATTGAAAGAATACCCTCCAACAGGGGTGTAAAAATTTACTTTAAGGTGGTTGTTATTGGCAGGCAACCCAGTAACCTTTTAACTGCACAGGTTTGGTTTCCTCGTGAACTTTGTTGCATTGTATGAGATGCATTATTAATTGACAATAGTATGGAGACCAATATCCATAGTTGAATATAAATTATATTAAAGCCCAACACTTGGCCAGTATTCCCAATTAAATACTCATGAAGTTGTACTCGTAGGGATTAATTCCCTATTCTCTTGTCCACACAATCTTCGCTGAGATACCCCAATGAAAATCTCTCTCAGCCCAACACACAGTTGGCAGCTATCTCTGATTGTGGTTCCTTCTTCTCTAGATCCCCGCTCAGATCTTTACTCTTCTCTCTTAGAGTATTCCAATTATTGCACTCTGAAATAATATTCTCAAGATATAATAACACAATAGAAGCTGATAGTTTAACTAGACACCAAATTGAAATGTAACTAATGTTAATACTGTAAGTTCTACTATACTTTATTATAGTAAATCCTAGGGAATATATAGTGGATAATTCAGCTGGTTAACCCTCAGTTGACACCTCTTTGATGAAACGGCAGCTGTTTTCATTGAATCACCCATCCTCATCTTGGCAGCGATGGTCTTCCCCACCCTGGCTAGGATTCCGTCATTGGACATCCTCAAGACCTCAAACAGAAAGAGTTGGAAAACGTGTCCCTAACATTTTCCTCTCAATCCAAGCGAACCAAACATTATTGGGTAGTGACCTACTTAGGTAATGTGGCTTATTACCCATTAGGCAGGTCACTCACCAACCAATTGATTCGCTAGTTGCAGGCAGCATCACTCACCTCGCAACTTGCTATTAATTCCCAATCAGTCAGTGATGAAACCTGACCAATCCCAATTGGTACACCTGATAGTTAATTACTATCAGATGCCCCTATTTCGTTGGCAACTCCACCCAATGAGATCTTAAGTATTTGTCCAGATCAATCCCCAACAGATACAACCAGGCAAATATCCCAAAATCCCCTATATGTAGTTTCTTTGAAACTCAGGCCAACTGCTTTCCAATTCACTTCACCTTAGGGAATTTTCCCCTAGCAATACCAAGTAATATAGCAGGCTGGGATATGGGCAAAAATCCCAGCACATCCCCCCTCTTGCCTAGATTTCGAGCGAGAAAAGGACTAGGGCATGAGAACACCACTTCAGACACTTGGTCAAATACTTCATAGGTTAGCGGAGTACACTCATTAATACTCAACGCTGCTTGGGACGACCTTCGGCATACAGCGTTCTTCCTCTTCCTCCTCACTACCACCTTCTCAGAGCGCGGTCTCAACGACCTTCTATAGTGCCAGGCTGATTGATTTACTTGTGACAATGTTAGTCCAGGGATCTAGTTTTCCCCCTGTCAGGGTATATGACTCGCTGTCATACTCAGGATTCTTGGTCTGGCGTCCTTGATTTCCTGATTTTCTCCTCATCCTAGACAGGAGACTCTTGCTGTTGATGTTTGTTTCATGGCTTAATTAAGAATACCTATTTCTATTGCCTTGTTATGTTGCTCATAACCTCTTTTCTCAATTCATTCCTAATTCTTCCCTTGGAGAGCTTATCCCATTAATTTTGAGATTAATTTCTCCAAAATTGGAGCTTAAATGGATTGTAGAGTGCTTAATGTTAACTTCTATATAAGTTCGACATCCCCCTCTCATCCAGCTCATATGTCAAATTCTGAGTCTCGCTACCAGCAACACCTCAATAGTTTGTCTGATCTAGACCTCTGTCTCTTCCAGCAGATGAGTTGGGATGCTTGGCGGAACCTCTTTTATGGTCCTTTCAGGACTCATACGCCTAGTCTGGTGCAATTGGCTAGTCCTTCCATCAAATTACCAGAAACAGTAACTAATCCCTCCAAAACCAGGTGGGGTATCATTTCAATCAACTCTCAGACAATTCTTCCTCTGCCGTCAATTCCAGAGTTGGACTTCAAAGCTCTCCTGGATTCAGCTCCTTTTGCTGATGCTCCAAACCTCATCGTAGATGCTCCAGAGATTATGCCAGTTGCTCTGGATTGTTCATTTCTTACCGGGTCAGACCTGCTCCATGAGTTCCTATTCTGAATCAGTCAATATAACAATTTTGATGTTCTGGTCTCCAAGCTCTCAATCAGTAACAGTATTCAATTCGAGCTCTCCTGCGCTGAACTCTGGGCCCAAGTCACTGAGGCTTTGACTCTAGCGCTGAATCCCTCTGATCTTGATAACCTTCTGGATTGGGATACCGCCGCTTATGCCCTTCACTTTGCTGGACAAGTTCTTTGAAGTTGGTCCACGAAGCTTTCAGCCTCACCTGGGTTTCACAGTTCATTCATCTTTAGCTTCCAAGAAGCCCATAGTCACTGCTTGTAGGACGCAATCCGCTCCTTGTATGACTATTTCTTCTCCAGCGCTTCCCATTGGTATCTTCCGCTGATGGCATTGATAGGGGGCATGATTTGGCAACCCCCATCAAGCATCTCTTCTTTATTGCCAGCCCACATGTCTGGTGTCCTTGATGAAGCCCATCGTCAGGCGCTCAGGACTAATCTTCCAGCTCCAGTGCCATATTGGGATTACTTGGTGTTATTAGCCAATTGCCTCTTTTTATACTGTTGTTTTCTCCCCAATCTGGGGTTTCGCGATTGGCTTCTTCCAACATCTCAATTTCCCTTCCCCTGGTCGCTTTCTCTCAGGGCTCAGCATCCACTCAAAGAATATGGTTCTGTGTAGGTCTCTCCATCGCTAGCATCCAATTGCATATCAATTTTGACAGGCTTTATATTACTACTGCGATCCATCCTCCCTCCCCCAAGAGGTGACATAGGCGGAATCATCCCCATACCAAGGACAATCAATAAAAATAAAAATCATAAAATCATATTGGCTTTCTCTGTGAAGTTTATAATCTTTTTCCAATATCTTTTATTTTAAATTTTAAATTTTATTTGAGGTGGGCTGACCTGGGGACAATACTGCACCGATGAGGGGAAGTGAAGAAAATGGGAAAGGAGGATAAAACCCGGAAAACCTCCATGCGCGGCGTATGATAAGCCAGGAACTCCATGGACCGCCTTTGCTATTAACTATCTCAGTTTGGGGCATTGGTGCACAACGCCAACACAGTCATAATCATCCCCTACCCAAAGTTCACTACTGGGATCAAACTCAGGGAGGCAGCGGTAGAGGTCCCTACTCTACCACTGGGGTATCCTCCCCTTTTCAAATATCTTTTATCAATTTTTTATCTTTATTTTTTTCCTATGGGACTTGACCTTGTTTCAGTTCAATAGTCCATCTTTTTTATTTTTCCCCCAAACTGGGTACTGGGTACTTAAACCTGCAAGTTTTCTATGGTCCAGAGGTCC
This sequence comes from Massospora cicadina, assembly GCA_022478985.1. Taxonomy (NCBI): domain Eukaryota; kingdom Fungi; phylum Entomophthoromycota; class Entomophthoromycetes; order Entomophthorales; family Entomophthoraceae; genus Massospora; species Massospora cicadina. Next base: position 55,888 of record JAKSZP010004480.1, read on the forward strand.
TTTCCCAACTTAGCCATCTAGATTGGTTCAGAGGTCCTTTTATGGACTTGACCTAATCATCAAGACATGACCAACTTAATGGTTCATTGGTCCTTCAGGAACTCTTTTATTTTTTTCATTGATCCATCGCTTCATATACTTAGCATGGACTCAATTAACAGCTATTCCATACAAGAGATTCTAAATGGAAATGGCATCAGTCGCCATCTTGGTGATTACTTCAAACGGACCTGACCACTTCATATCTAGTTTGCTTCTTTGTCTGAAACCATGCATATCGCAATAGGCAACTCTTTCCCTTATTTGATATTCCTCTAAGGCTGGTCGAGTCTTGTCATCTGTCAATTTTGCTCATATCCTTTTCTTCAAGGTTGTATTTTATGCTTGTGATTGCATAACAATCAGGATACTCGTCAGTCAGTTCAGGTATTGCTCTGTACTCATCCCTGATGTAGGTTCCACCACCAAATATAAAATCGGTGGCAACGCGGCCTTTCTCCCATACAATAAATCAAATGGCATCTTCCCCATCACTGTATAATGACTGATATTGTAGGCAAATGTCACCGAACTCAGGTACATTCCCAACACAGAAGTTCTCCCTTTGATTAGCTTCCTCAGCGTCACAGCCAGCGTTCCATTGACCTGTTCTACCAGTCCGTTCATCTCTGGTCAGTAAGGTACTGACAGAACTCCTCGGATCCCCATTATTTTGTTTAGCCTCAGGATCACATGAGATGTGATGTTGGTCCCATTGTTTCTAAGCAGGACCTGCAGACATCCATGTCAGTATACCACTTGATCCAGGATGAAACTCGCAGTACTGGTAGCGTCCACTCTCATTAGGGCCTCAATCTCAACCCATCTTGTCAGATGGTTGGTAGCAACTATAATGTACTTGACTCCCCCTGTGCTCAACGTCAGAAGTCCCATCACGTTGATGGACACTATGTGCTAGGCAAATCCTGGGCAGACCAGTCAGTATCCATTTGTAAGCTTATGTGGTTTGTGCAGATGGCACTCCACGCAACAAGCTAGATAATCCGCGATATCATAGTTGATCGATTACCAGTAATAATACTGGCAAATATGGTCAGTTGTTTTCCTCAGGCCTCCATGCCTGACAACCTTATGAGCTGCTTGTACTATTGCTGCTCTTTCCAACAGTTTCAGGAATCATAGCTGCTTCCTGTTGATCGTCTTGAATACTTGTCCATCCATAGTCTCAGTGTTTTCCATTGCTTTTCAAAGAAAACCTTGGATTTCTCGGGGCTTGTCCCCAATTTTTCCTTTGACCATTCTCTGGAATAGCTCATCCACCTGCGGGTATACCAACTAGACCATTGGCAACTGCGATAAGCCATCTGCGTTCTGGTGAGAAGCCCCCACTTGGTGGACTATCTCATAATTGTAAGCCTGAAGCTTAAGTGCTCATTGGGCCAGTTGTACTTCTGGCTCTCTTAAATTGTGCAGCCAACGCAGTGAATAGTGGTCCGTTACCACCTTAAAGTGCATTCTATGGACGTACACCTAAAACTGCTTGCATGCATAAATGACCGCAAGGCATTCACTCTCAGTCACAGTGTAGTTCCTCTCAGCAGCTGAGAGTGTCTGGCTCACATACACTACTGGATGCTTGTCCCCAATTTCGTCTGCTTGGCTCAGTACAGCGCTGATCGCCATCAATGAAGCATCAGTTTGAATGATAAACTCCCGATCAAAATTTGGAGATTTCAGAATTGGCGAATCTATCAAATACTGGCGTAACTCATTGAAGGAGTCCTGGGACTCTTCATTCCATATGAATCCTTTTTTCGGATCATTTAATAAATGGAATAATGGCTTGACTATTCAGGCGAAGTCCTGAATAAATCTTCTGTAGTATCTGACCATCCAAAGGAACACTTGGATGTCTCATACACTCTTTGGTACAGCCATACATTCTATAGATGCTATCTTCTGAGTTTGCGGCTGCAATCCACTTGAGTTGATTATAAATCCCAGGTATTCCAACTCTTTCTTAAAGAAGTTGCACTTACTTGGCTTGATCTTCAGTTTAACCACGGACAGTCACTTAAATAATTCTTCCAAGTGTTGGAGGTGATCAGTAAACGTCCTACTGAACACATTTATATCGTTCAGATATACCAGGACGCATGACAACTTCAAGTCGCTTATTATCACATCCATGGCCCTCCAAAACGTTGCAGGCGCATTGCATAGACCCTGGGGCATCCTCATCGGTTGGTATAGCCCCTGCGCGGTAATAATCGCGCATTTTTCCTGGTCTTCCTTTGGCAAGTCGGTCTGCCAATATCCTGAGATCAGATCCATTGAGGAGAAGTACTTCGCTTCTCCTAAACGATCTAGCACATTATCAATCCTCGGTAGGGGATACAAATCCTTCTTTGTGATTTTGTTCAGCCTTCAGTAATAAATCAACACCCTGTTGGATCCATCCTTTTTTACAATCAGAATCAGACTTGCCAAGGGGCTTGATGACGGAAATAGAAGCTCATGCTTCACTAGTTTGCTGATTTCATCCACCATACCACTTTGGTAGCTTTTGATTGTCATATCAGTCTCATCCTTATTGGTAAAATTTCCCTGGTGTCAACCTTGTGGATCACGTCTCATGCGCATCCCAAATTGTGGTCATCCTGAGCGAACACTTCCCAATATTTTTAAATAGTTCAAGCACCTCCTCTTGCTGGCCTTCCGACAGATCAGCAAGCTGCTCTTGGTCAACCAATAGGTTGATACTTTCAGCTACCTCAGCTGGTAATCACATTTCATCGAGGGATCCAAAATTGTGGAATCTTCTCAATTCAGCTGTCAGGATCAGATGAATATACATGATGAACTGATTCCTCTTGATCTTCATCAGTTTTTTACTCAAATTCGCCAGAAGAACTCGAATTTCTCCATGGCTCAGCATTATTATCCCAGGAGCCACCCATTGCTCCACTCTGGACTTATTCCATTGGCTTCCAACCTCCCCATACAACAGCTCAGGAATCTCCAATGTCAAACCTGTGTTGACTATTAACGTGATCCAGCCAGTATGATCCCTCATTCTTGATCCTTAGTGAAATTCCCCAGTTTTCTAGGATTTCCACCAGCATTTCGCGTCACTTTCTATCAACTAATTGGTGTCAAATCAGGACAATGCCGTCATTGTATATCAGATTGATGAAGTTGTTTCTCTGATTCAATGGAGCTTCACCATCCTTCTGATATACCAATGGTAACTTCTGATCCAAGATGGTCAACATATTATCCTCAAAGTTACATTTGACTCCGTATTTCCAAAGAAACTCCGTTCTGATCAGAATGCCATAGTTTTGATTTTCCAAAACTATGGCTGGCGCAGATACCACCAACAAACTGAATAATAGTGGCAGCACACTATACGCTCTACAGGAAACAGTGGTGTTCAGCCCAGCTGTCCCATATTCTTTCTAGTGTTCCAAGTCTGGCGAGATCTTCATCCTTTTTACCAGCTTGGTTGAGACAATATTGATGGGCGCTCCACTTTCAACAATCGCCCTCACCTTCACTTGATTCACTTGTATGTCTATATACGTACACTTGGAGTATTGTAATATAGTTTTTACTGAGTGAATGGCGGCGTTATTAGACAAATCTGGATTGCGAATAATTTGCACCAATTAAATAAGGAAATGATTCCTTTATTGTGCTGAGGGGGATAGACAGATTAGCCTCATCTAAATGGATGTCAGTTAACTTTTCAGGATCCTCTGCGGTTTGAATCTTGTTTGCTAGTTGTTAGGCGTATGGCTGGGCAACTTCCTGGATTATCTTGGGGTTGATTCTCTTCACCTCAGCTCTGGTCATGGCATTTACATCCATATTTACCACTCAATATAGCTGATCCTGCTTGTCATTTATGAACAGATCACTAATATCAATTTCTTCATTCATAATGTCAGAAGGAACATGTTTCTCTGCAGCTTTAGACTGTTCCTTGTCTAGGCCATGGGCCCTTTTCCTGAATCCTTGGTGGCTGCTGTCTCCTTTGCCTGGACCACGTTAATCTGATCCTTCAGCTTTTTACAGTGTACAGCAAAATGTCCTTTCCCGCCACACTGATAGCAGACCCTCTCCTTCTTGTTTATCCATCTGTATTCCTTGGGCTTATTTCATGGCACGGTTTGATTGGTAGCCTCCTTAGCTCCTTCATTTCCCTTTGTGGGATTTGGATTTTGTACCAGATTGGACTTGAAGCTTCTATTTGGGGCATCAAATGTCGCTCCCAAAATCTTCAGGTTATCTACCATTTGTGAGGTAGTTATTTCCGTCGCAAACATGGAAGACATCATATGATGAAAATCACAATAGGGCCAAAGGACCACTTGCAAAGCAATTCTAGCATCAAAGTTGTCCAATACTTTTGCTCTGGCCAGGATCTGCGACTCCTGGTAAAATCAATCCGCGAAGCTAGCAGGAGACTCGTCTTTATGGAACTGGATTCCCATAAATTCTTGCTTGTGTTTTTACATATATGTCAGACTCCCAAACTACTTCATAATGGCCGCCTTTGCCTCAGAATATGACCAGCTGTCCCCTTTCAGGTGAGGTAACACTAAGCTTTGACTGTCAGTTTCTAGGCAATTTATGACCGTCAACGCCTTTTGACAATCTCTGTAGCCATTCATGATCATGTCAAACAGTCAGAAAATTCTGGGGTGTTATCCAGATGGAATGTTGGCAATTTTGGCGTTGCCTTAAGTTCCTCTGAGTTATTATTGGCCAATTCTCTCAGTTCAGCTACTCAGCTAACTTGTGTAGTGACTTCAGGCATCATCTCCAAAATGGCATTAAAAGTGGGCGGCATGTTCCTTGGGGGTATTCACCTTCTCAAGTATCATGTGAGGACTTCTTTCTTCAGCATCGCTTGCCATATCAGGCTCACAAGCACATCTGTGCGCTTTAAGTTCCTCCACTTTTTTGATTATTCTTTCAATATCCACACCAAAATTTCTTAAATGAACGTGATCCAATTCTCACTTCATTTTCAGGTATAGGACCTCTTGAATGAGGTACCCTTCTTTCTTCTTCAATGATTGTACTTTGCCAAGTAACTCATTCCTGGAGCTGGATATATTCTCTACTCCTTCCTCCACCTTGGCGACTGTTCTTTCAAGGCCGCGAACTCCCAATGGTCTGCTGAGTTTGAGGCATTCTAATTTACAGTGGCTATCTTGTTCCACAGTTTGTGTAGCTCTTCTTTGTACGATATTATTATAAATTCTTCACTCAACTACCCCTATAGTGAGCACCAACTTGTAAAAATTTACTTTAAGTGGTTGTTATTGGAAGGCAACCCAGCAACCTTTTTACTGCACAGGCTTGGTTTCCTCATGCACTTTGTTGCATTGTATAAAATGTATTATTAATCAATAATAGTATGGAGACTATTATCCATAGTTGAGTATAAATTATATCAAGGCCCAACGCTTGGCCAGTATTCCTGATTGTAGACTCATGAAGTCATACTTGTAGGGATTCGTTCCCTATTCTCTTGTCCACACAATCTTCGCTGAGATACCCCAATGAAAATCTCTCTCAGCCTAACACACAGTTGGCAGCTATCTCTGATTGTGTTTTCTTCTTCTCTAGATCCCCGCTCAGATCTTTACTCTTCTCTCTTAGAGTCTTCCAATTATTGCACTCTGAAATAATATTCTCAAGATAGAACAACACAATAGAAGATGATAGTTTAACTGTACACCAAATTGATAATGTAACTAATGTTAATACTGTAAGTTCTACTATCCTTTATTATAGTAATTTAGGGAATATATAGTGGGGGATTCAGCTGTCCAACCCTCAGTTGACACCTCTTCAATGAAATGGCAGCCGTTGCCATTGAATCACCCATCCTCGTCTTGGCAGCAAAGGTCTTCCCCATCCTGGCTAGGATTCCATCATTGGACATCCTCAAGACCTCAAATAAAAAGAGTTGGAAAACGTGTCCCTAACATTCTCCTCTCGATCCAAGTAAACCAACCATAATTGGCTAGCAACCTTGTCATGGTTGGATGACTTAATAGTGGGAACTGATGCTAAAGATAAGGCGGGCGACAGGAGGCCCAGAAGGT
>JAKSZP010004481.1:0-61851 GCA_022478985.1 Massospora cicadina
AATATGATGGTTGTCAAAGGATTATTTTTGAGTCATCCACCAAAAGATGACAATAGCAATTAACTTGGTTGGCGCTTCCAACATCCAAGGTGTATATTAATAATTTTCTTTACACCAATCTGAAGCTCCTTCTACTGCAAGCTCAAATCGCTTATAGAATCCATGGATGTTCCCATCACAATCAAATGGAGTCAGCTTATCAATAAACCTTCCTGAAGAAGCTTCTTCTTCCATTGGAGCACAGCATCCAAGGCAAGCTTGAGTTACGCATATTCAACAGGTGCTTTGGGGCGTGAAGATCCCTTGTCAAAGCAAGCTTGATGCAACATGGCCGGCAAATGAAGAATTTTATCATTTTGTGTTTGATCAATGGGCCCCCTGTAGTGAACACCACTGTTTTAACGTTGGCGGTATATCAGAGATAATCTGAAGGGTTTTGCACAGGGTTAAGCACACAGAGCAATAGGACTAATGATATGACAATCGTCATCCTCAAAACAACATAAGAAACTTTAATAAATATGGAGCAATTGCCACAAAGACACTTTTTTAAATTAAAATATACAGCGGATCCTCACTGTTCTGCTTGCTCTAAACTACTAACAAATTTCCTCCTTTATTTCTTTATTCTCACTTATATCTCAGAAATTCAGTCAATAACAACCCTTTTGCTTAGAATATGTGTTCCGCTGTATTCTTATTGATTCTGGCAGAGTCTTCAATCTTAAATTCACGATGCCTAGTTTGAGGCGATCTATTAATAGTTTTTCATGCATTGACATCTCCTAATTTCCTCATTTGGAGGTGATTCAATAACCATCTGTTCTAACCCATTATCGCCTCATCCTAAGGCACTCAAATAATTATAACTCATTTCATGATGGTGGATTCTACTAATTCCGCAATAATAAATTAGAGCTTATCATTCAGTCATATCATAATCGTGACACTTAGCATATGATCTGTTTAGCCAGTTAGGTAGGTGGGAGATGGAGACTTTGGGGTCAAAGAAGTAGTTTCAATCTATGAAGAACACCCAGATCAAGGATGGGATGTATTACAAATATAATTGTTTGTTAATGTTTTTTTTGACCATCTTCATAAACTGAAGTTATTCTTGAAGGCAACTCTAGTATATGACATTGAGTCGTCAAGAAGACATATTAGTGGTTAAAAGATGTAATAAGTATGGATGCTAGAGACCATACATGATGTTTAAAGATCTTGTTAACCTGCAGGACATAAGAATGTTTAAGCCTTCACTATTAGCATCAAGTTTTGGCTCATTCAGTGCCATTTAGCATGGTCAGTGTTGATGGGGTAGGGCCTTTATAAATAGTTTTCACGGCCATTGCTATCTCCTAATAGCCATTGACCATCTAAACAAGTGAGTTGAAGCTATCTCTGTCCCTAACACTACTACAAAGGGAATGACCTTGTTCCTTTCTGCTCTGTTATACACAACATATATGTTCATGGGTCCTACTTTCTGAAAAATGGTTATATTTTATGGCACAAGTTATGAAAGAACATAACTTTATTGAGTTGTACCAGACAACGATTCACTAACCCCTATATTCTCACAACTAATGGGGTCAGTGGAACAAGTAAACAAAATCTTTATGTTTATTGTGCGTAAAATGGAGGCCACTGACCTGTTGGGAATATAGTATGCCAACATGTAACTTGATCAATTATATTACCATCTGCTTGCCCATTAGGGGACGAGACCCTCTAGAGGATGTGTAAATTATCATTTTAGATGATAACTAATGCTTGGTATAATATCCATAACGAATATTTACTAGTCCACTGGGATTAATTTTGCCTGGTTACTGATGTTATGTTGGGTATGATTTCTGATAATTAACATTTAATTTGATTATTAGTTTAATTATTGATAATTAATTTTCTTAAGGAGTTATTTGGAGTTTGTGACCAATTGACTAAGGGATTTATTAGTTGCTGAGTATTAAAAACTCTTGCAATAGCATCTTGTGAGTTACCTTTTTAGGTAATGCAACCTGCTGATAATAGTTAAAAGGTCCCATTAGCTAGTCAGGTTGTTAGCCTAATAAAGGTAGTATGCTGGGGTTGAGAGACACTGCTTTGGGGTTCAATACAGAGCAAAATCATAAAAGATGGAGAAACTTGCTTAAGCTATTTTTTTCTGTCAATTCCACACCCAGAAAAATATGATAGCTTGCACACAGGTCTGACAACTGGACAAATCCATTACAGAAACACCTGAAGAAGTCATAACTGAAGTACGCAGGTTTTATACAAATTTATATATATCTGAACTGGTCAAACCAGAAAAAAAAACAAAAATTCCTTGCAAGTGCAGATATTGACACCGCGGCTCAAAATAACAATATAATTAACCTAATATTTCACGAGGAAACTTTTCTCTCACATTGCAATCACTTTTGCAACTTATTTAATTCAAGTCTGATTCTAGTTTGATAAACTCATAAAGGAGATTAGTCTGCGCCCATGTCAGGGAGCAGTTGGGCAAGTAAGGTAAGAGGCACAGGTGGTAGGCCCATGACCTCAAACGTTTGAAAACGCCCCCAGAGAAACCGGTGGAATAGAAAAAAACAAAAAATTAGCGGTCACTATTTCCCCAGAAATCCTTGCTTGGCAAGCGTGATGCAACCAGTACATCAACACGCTGCACTCCCAACCACTCTCGTTGGTGGAATATGGAGTCCAGGTGTTTTTGGACATCCAACAAACAGCTTTATGGGAAAAATTTTATGGGGATGTGCACACTTTTTTCCTGACCGCGGTGTACATCGCACTTCACTCCATGTCACGCAGTTGGCTGGACCTCAGTTTCAAAAACAAGGAGGCAGCAGACAAAGCTGCTGCAGTGCGCATAGTGATCAACCTCCCTGAAGGGCAATGGATCATCGAAACCAAATGCACTAGATGGACAAAATCAAACCAAATTTTCCTCACGTTCCACTTTTTGTTCACTACAGTCAAACGTGCCATTCTGGAGCAGCACCTGAAAGATGGTCTCACAGTATACAGCAAAATACAATCCTTCGAGATGCAATGCTTTATTCTGATGCCACACCTATGCACTGGCAAAGCCATTGCAGTTCTGACTTCAACCGAGGAGATTGCAAAGGACCTAACCCAGATCCCACACTCCACATATATCAATATCAAAGTGCATACCACCCACCCTTTCCGGGTAACTGTAGACAGCGCACCCCCATCTGCACCCACTGTGACGCGTTTGGCCATAAGGCACATGCATGCCCCACCAAGGAGGGCATTACATTCTAAGAGCACCCCTCAGCGGCCATGGCTAGCGGAGAGGCGCACTATGAACCAACCACCAGCACCAAAGAGGCTTTCCCATGGGGAGCACAAAGGCTGCTACCTACTAGTAAAGCCCATCTCCCCTCAAGAGCAAAAGAAGGCCAGACAGGCCTTCAGGGCCACAGCCAAGGAAGCAGCCAAAGTCACCTCCGCTATCCCACAATTCCAATGCCAGGAGGACATCAAAACCTTTGTGGCAGAAGCAACTTGGGAATCCCTCAACCAATCAGATTGGGAAGCCTATGCCAATTGGGCCACCCAAACTGAGGATCCGATGGGTGACTCGATCTCACCTGACCTTTGCAACCAAGCCCCAGTTGAAACTGACTTGTTTTCCAACCTACCTGAAAATTTTTTTGACCTGAACATTGGTGCACCAAACTCATCTGCACCACAAAAAATTCGTTCAATGTCAGGGAAACAAAAAGCAAAGGCAAAAGCCAACGTGATCTTTCTGCTAAAATAAACAAATCTACCAATAGCGTTGCTGCAAACACCCACGCTGCTGTGAAGTCCCATGAGGATCTAGAGGAGGCTAGTGGGCCTGGGTGCCCACCCCCTCGCACCTAAGGTTCAATGGGGGAAACCTTCACTTTAGGGACATTGAATATCGCCGGACTCAAGGCCTTGCCATCTTGGGCTAGGAAACTGAGTTTTTTACAAAAAACTTTACCTGTGGACATCCTGGCCATCCAGGAATCCCACTGTCCACGAGGTTCCAGGATGCTTGGAAAACCATGCTCCTCCCTTCCCTATCCTTCTGGTCAGAGCACTGTGGGGTGCTAGTTCAGAAAAACAATTTTTTTAAATTTTTATAATCAGAATCCTTCCTCATTGGCCAAGTCCTCATTGTCACTTTCTCGTGGGCTGATTTGGCGCATGCTTTATCAACATCTATGCCCCAACCTGTGCCTGAGAGCATCAGGAATTTTTCTCATAAGTCAAATCCCTTCTGTTACCCCCTGACCCTTTCATAGTCGGTGACATGAACTGTTGGCTAAACTCACCCACGGACCATTGGCCTTCCTCCTCCCAAGCCCCCCAGGGTCACGTAGAACTTCGCGTTCTAAAGGCCACCCTTGGGTTAATAGATGCACTGCCACAGCAAGCCCCACTGCTCAAAAACATGATGCGCCCCCACGTCCACAATGGCCAATTAGAGTCCATGACCTGCATCAACCTTATCCTCACACTGGCGAACTTTCAATCTCACATTTCCCACTTCCAAACAACAAAAATCAAATTCTCCAACCACTGGCTGGTCTCAATAACCTACCACTTACCATTCACAGTGGCTAAGGCCCCACATTGGTGCAAACTCCGCCCTCCCGAACTTGCATTGCCAGGATTTTCCACTTGGGTGGAATCAGCAACTTTGCCAAAAGAGTTTGTTACACCGTTTTGCGCGGACCCAATTTCCACATGGTCAGCCTTCAAAGAGGATACCATCCGCCACCTTCGCCACCTCTTCTCCTGACGCTCATGAGCTACATAGGCTGTCATTTTGCGCGCTCTGGCAGAGTTGGCACACCTGGAATCCAACATCCCAGCCACAGGCTACAGCCCTGCATGGGGCCAGAAGTGGGTGGAAGCAGCTGCTCACCATAACGCGCTTGAAAGGCAACACAAACATTGGGTTTGTGTTCAGTACAGGGCCAGATGCATTACAGAGAGCGACAAGTGCATCGCATATTTTTTAAAAAATTCTTCACACTGCGCCAGAGTGTGGCCTGCACACAGGTGCAGAGATTAGATGAGTCCGTCGTGGATACGCCAGCTGAAGTGGCAATTAATATACAAAAGTATTACTCTGAGTTATACCAATCTGATCCAATTCAGCTGGCCAAAGTGGCGAAATTTTTTGACTGCACCCACATCCGCACCATTTCCCAATACCCAGAATTAATGAATTTGATTACTCCAAATGAACTCTGGACAGCCATCCGCGGTGCACCAAATCGGAAATGCCCAGGCCTAGATGGCATTCCATATGAATTCTATAAAATTTACTTCAAATATATATCCCCACTGCTGCTTGGCTCCCTTAACCAGAGCCTTCTGGAAACGCGCCTTCTATAAGGAGTACAAGAGGCCTTCACCATCACACTCTTCAAGAAAGGGGACAAGCTAGACTTAGCCAACTGGCGCCCCATTTCTTTAACTAACACAAATACAAAAAGTTTAACTAAAATAATGGCTAACCATTTAGGTATTGTAGCATCTGCCGCCATCTCCCTAGAACAATTCGGTTTCATACCCAGAAGGTCAATTTGGGACAACGTGCACTCTGTGGCTAATGCATGCCAGTCCACAGCCTCTGGGGCACTTGTATTTTTGGACCAACAGAAGGCCTATGATAGAGTAAACTGGGAATACCTCAGGGCCTGCCTCCATCAATTCCGCTTACCCCCTCGCTTCATCAACTGGGTAATGCTGCTCACAGAATCTGCAACAAAGGCAGTGCGTGGCCCTGGCTTCCTAACGGAAGTAGTCCACCCTCAAAGGGGCTTACGACAAGGGGACCCCCTTAGCCCAATCTTATACAACTTTAGCCCTGACTCACTACTTCGAAACGTGAATGCCCACCTCACTGGGGTCCATGTACCAGGCCAAGCCCCAGTCAAGATGATGGCGTTTGCAGATGACTGTGTGGTTGGGGTGTCTAATAATAAAGACGCACGCGCGCTTGAAGCTCTCATCCAGGAATATTCCTGGGTAAGTAATGCTGCGCTGAACGCTTCCAAAACTAAAATCATTCTCCTTGGTCGGTATCAAGCATGCTGGGCCCCAGTGACCAGTGCCCAGCCTGGCCCATCTGCTCGCACATGTGCTCGCCCTCCCTGCTCACCCCACACCTCCCCACTAGTGCTCCCCTTCATGCCACGCCCTACCATAGGGCCTGTCCGCCATCTGGGTGTGTGGGTGGAGGCAGGCGGGTATGCCTCAGCAGTAATGGAAAGTCATGTTTTAGACAACGTGATGAAGCGCATCGCCTCTCTCAGAGCCCACCCTACTTCCCTTACTGGCAGGGTCGTTTTGGCCAACTCTATGCTCCTCTCCAAAGTCTGGTTTGGAGCCCACGCCATCGCCTTCTCCCCAGGCTTTTTCAAATCCATGTATGCCCTTCTGCAAGGATGGCTTTGGTTAGGCCGCCCACCACCAGTACGGCTTGAGGTCATGTTTGGCCCTCATTATCATGGTGGCATGGGCCTGCTTGACTTCAAAGCCCATGCTGCCAAGATCCTGGGCACCTGGATCGCGGCTGTCACCGCTCTTACACTCCCATCCCAACACTGGTCCTGAGCAGCCCACTCCAACTTCTCCCAAGCCTTGGGCCTTAACAATCCATCAAACCCCCACTCCCTGATGAAATACCTGGCTTCACACCCATCGGCCACAGATCCTCACGGTACTAAAACCCACTACAAACGCTTCCTCCTCTCCATGCTGAGCGCTGAGTTAAGAATTTGTATTAGCGGACATACAACCCAAAGAGGCCGCCCTTACCTCAGTTCACACAAGAGATACAGGGGCTACCCATTCAAGATGGCGTGATCCCCACACGGCCCCAGGTCCTATCCAGGGTGAAATACCCGGACATGATGGACATCCCTTACTCCATTGAGACCCAGAAGACTATTTGGAAATACGCACACCACCCTCTGTTGCAGCCTCAAATCTGTTCCCATATGTGGTGCTGCCTGAGGTGGGTGTACCATATGGCTGAGCGCTCTAACGCTTTACACTTATCCTGCGTCATGTGTGGCCAGTATGGAACGCTGTTCCACCGCCTGGAGAAGTGTCCTACCTCTAAAGTGATATGGCGCGAAGTTCAACGCCTGCTTGGCCAGGATCAAACACATCCCTTCAGTCTTTCAAGAGATATGTTTGCTGTATCCATGGTATCCCCCCTTCCACCCTCCCTCCATGCTCTGGTGGTCGCAATTGCCATGTGGACTATCCACACGATTGTCTTGGATGCCATCGCAGGCTCCACCCCCACCCTCCCAGAAGCTATCCTTAGATTGTGGTCCCATTTGGTGAACCACTTCCAGGCGTGGATGTTTGGGTACTTCCCACCGCGTCGCTGTCAGCTGGTCTCCTCCTGGTTCCCAGTTTGGTTCATCAAATTAGACCCTTTCCTCCACACATGTTCAATAGTGGCTACAGCCCCTTCACACGTCCCCTCCCCCTCCCCATAGTGGCGTTCCTGCTGGCAACAAGAGATAGCATCGTTTCTCTGGGGTGCCTTCCCTGTTACTAAGTTTCGTTTTTTTTTGGGTCAAAATTTGGAAGTGTCCATCCCCTGGTTGGCCTTCCTCCAATAAATTAAAAAAAGGGGAGGGTTACTATCGTTTAGTAGCCTCAATTTTTGACTATTTTTACAGTATACAGGTGTCCCCTGTAGTGAGCACCAATTTGTAGGAATCCAGCTTAGAGGTGCTCGCTGGTGCTTACAACGCTGGATCCCACAAAGAATTAAATTTTGTTAAAAATTACTAATAAAAAATTGGGGTTTTTATAAGTTTTTTATGAAAAAGGGGTAAGAGATAAAAGTGATCCCCTTGATATCCACCCAATCCATTACTAAACTGATTTTGAGGGTTGTGAGGGAATTTGAGATAGTTTTGGAATAGCATTAATGCTTCCAAATTAGGAAATATGAGAAACTCTCCTATCAGACCGTGGGAGATGTGAGTTACTGTTTAGGAAATTGGAAATTGGGGTTTTGGGGCAGGATGTACCCATGCAGAAAGGTTTTGTTATACACAACCAATCACTGCTAGAGAAATTACTTTTACCTCAGGGGACCTCTGCCATGCCTATAAAAGTGGGTGGCCCCCACGTAGATGTTGTGAAGGACTTGGTGATGGTTGGGGAGTACCTTCCGCTGGTCGCCCCAAAGTCCATTGTACAATCAGTAAAATCTGATCAGTCAATTTTCCCGTTAGCACCCATGTAGGTTTCAAACTGGTGTTGCCCAATTAATGGGGTTCCACTGAGATCAGGCAGGGTCTTTTGGCTGATATCTTTCATAGCATATGTTTTTGTTATTATAAGAATTGCTCTCAATATCCTCAGATAATAACATATGGTTGACATTTCCCTTTTTTGGCTGGTATTGACCTAAAACATTTTTCTTTTTTCAGCTATGAGGGCAAATATCTGACATTGCGAGAAGAGCGTTTTAGATGAAAATAACAATAAAATCGACCAAAAGACACTTGTTGATTCTTGGCAGAACCCCATAAATCAGGGTCTTAACTTTGTTAATACTTCACAGGAAAATAGCATGAGTTTTAAGTAGCAGGGTTACAAATCATTTGTGAAATCAAGGAAGCCATTTGGAGGTCCCCCCATCTTATGACTAATTTAATTCAACCTACACTGTGGGGACTAGCCTCTTTTATAGTGTTGAAAGGGGTTCCGCAAGTTGTAAATATTTTCCCACCCAATGATTAGGTAAAAATATTAACTCCTTACCTCATGTATTTATCCTACCTGCCATCGCCCTCCATTGGTTTTCCATCAAAGCAAGGCAAATATAAAGAGCTCTGATAGGTTACATCCCCCATATTCCCTAATTTGGAAATGCATAGCCTAATCCAAACTTTGAGCTTTGACACAATTTAATACTAAGCACCGAGATATTGATATGGTTTGCTTCTTAACCCCCACACTGACTTTTAAAATTCATATAACATATAATCCTTTTTGTAGATTTATCTATTATTAGTTTAACTAAAGGTGGTTGACTAACCCCCTAAAATATATTTATCCCGCAGTTAAGAAACTAATTCTCCTGCAAAATATTGTGATAATTCAGGCGAAAAAAGCACCAGCGAGCAACAATAAAGCCTGATTCCCACATTGGCATTTGGAAAAAGTCCCAGAGATCATCAGCAGTGTATCTGGTATTGGTAAGATGGCCCGCCATTAAGGATTGGACTTGAAGAGTATTTTGGTTATCCTCAGTTTTGAGTCACCAGTAACCCTTGAAAACATCAGAGATTGTCCTTCAGAACTGATTGACTATTAAAATTTTAGAAATTAAGATATTATATTAGGTATAGTATTATGTATAAAATTTTTTCTATCCTCAGAATTAATCTCCAGTTGACCATTATATAAGAAAACATCAGGGATTGGCCCTGGTAAATTCATTGTCAGTATAGCCAGCATCAAGGAATGTCCCTAGAAATTCAAATAAGATGGTGTTGCTCCAACCAATCCCAAATTATGGTTCAGGGTGCCTTTGGACCATTTCTGGCAGCTTATGATGTCAGCACCTTGTCAGAGGTCATCCCCTAACCCTGGTCTTGAGCATTTAATGAGAGAAGAGCAGAGCCATGGTAGTTTACTCTAGATTTTAAGGACCAGAGTAGGCTCTTGGCATAGTCCCTCAGCAATGACCGCTCCTCCTCCTTCCTGGGTAGTAGATCTTACATAGAACATGGGGCACCTGGTAGAAAGCACTATTTTTCAGGACATGGAAACTAAATCTTATCTGGCTCATTGTTGATTTAAGGCCACAAAGCCTCAGTGAGTTAGTAGGCCCAAAGGGCTGAGAAAAGCTACAATAGGACTTAGAGTATGTGAGAAGCGATGTTTATTTGGATAAAGCCTTGAGGTATTTATAGTACCTCAAGGCTAAAAGTGGGATAAGAGAGAGGATAGATATAGGCAGTAGTAGGATAGTAGGATAGTAGGATAAGGGAGATAAGGATTTACTATGCAATAGATGTCTAGCTTACCGGAAATTGTCATCTTTAATTACCATTAATAATAAAAAAAGATTCATAAATAATAATAAAGAACAAAAAAATATCCTCTGCATAAGTCAACAGTACTCGTAGAGCTTTTAATTAACCATCAGGATCAGTCACTGACGATTCATTTGAAACATTAATAGGTGATATTATGGATGATTCCTGATACTTCAAGATAGCTCAACTCAAGCAAATGAGAACAACTTTGCATTACCTAATAATTAATTATTAGAGAGTCAAACCCCTAATAAGAGGCTTCACCCTTAAGAGGGCAAATCCTGAAACTAATTGTGGAACATAATATGCTCTCCAATTAAGAAGTTCAGAATTCCACTATGCTGATGTTGATATGTTTCATAATCCTTAGTTTTTTGCCAGACTCATTGAGTATGCTTCAATCTGAAGTTTGATAAGTGTGGATGTCAGAGTCATCAGATAGCATTGTGGATCCATCCTGCCAGTGTCATCTATACAAGAGTAGAGTAGTGGGGGCAGGGCTGAGTGCCTCCCATAGAGCAGTTATAAGGACTCTTTCCCATCACTGAGTGATATCAGAAGTTATATGCAAAAACTGCGGTGTTGAGAATTTTTATTCTTAATATTAGATGACTCTATTAGTGTTCCAGGCCAAACAGTATAGAGACTGCTGGCCCTTGCTCTTTCACAATCATTGGAGACCTTTCCCTAAAAATTTCTACAGGGCAACCCACCAACCCATCAGACCAATGACTTCTCCTTCTTAGGCTTGACCATTTTTTATGGCTCAGAGACCCTCTCTGGGATTTGTCCAACAATTGTGGTTCAGAGGCCTCTATTGACTCCCTCAGGGTTTCTCCCCTTCAATCCTTCCAGCTCATCATTGTTGCTTCTAGTTGCCCAAGTTCCTGCGAGGTTTACATCTAATTCTAGGTTGGGAGTTGGTTGCAACGACCACTCCAAGTATTTTATCCCAGCACCTAACTCTGGAAATCTTGAGCCCCAACTCTATCCGCTAAGCAAAGCGCAGTTCACTAAAAACGAGTAAAAATGGGCAAACAAAACATAAGATTTATATTAAGAGGGAGATCAAATTATTTATAGGCATTGCTTGCCTGTCCGCATCATTTACATTTATTGCCAGCATCGTCAGTACACACTGGGATTCTCCCCGCTTAGCATTCATCAGCACTCTCATTGGAAAACTTGTGATCCTTAAATGTACTGACTAAACAATCCTTGATTTGTTGTATTATGAATTAATTAATTATATCAACATCCTTGTCTTAAGTTAACAGTGTTAAATTAGACCAAAATGCTGTTAGGGATTGCTCCCAATAATCTTGTGTAGTTGAAATGTGATTTAAACTTTATTTAATTAATATTATATGGCTCAACATTCTCTGCATAAGTCACTGGTATTAAAAATGACTAAAAACTCTATTGGGGATCCTTTCTTGATACTCTTGACTTCAAATTTAAGCAATTCGCCATCTTAATTGATATTATTAATTATCTCGACATCCTTGGCCTCAGTCGCTGGTGTAGACCCACCAGTACCTATCAGGGACAATCTCCAATACATTCTTAACCCTGCGGATCAAGACAGCTTACCCAACCAAGTGGGGCACAAATTGGGTATTATCATTAGTAAAAAATTAAAATTAGCAAACTAATCAGCAATCATCCTTGATTATTTATTATGCTAATTTTGTTAATATATGGGAAAATCGCCTGGTTAAAAATCCGACATGCAGTAAAAGAAGAGTCCCATTCATATAGTTGGTCCCATGCAAGCTTCCTGAGTATGTTCACTAGAGTGCCATTAAACTTCTTGACGGTTCTGTTGGATTCAGAGTAGTATAAGGTCGTTAATGATCCGTGTATCTTCATTAAAGCATTCAACTTAGGTAAAGCATGTGAAGTGAAGTTAGTTTTGTTGTAGTTGAATAAGAACTGCGGGCAGCTGTGCCATTGATTGATGCACTCCAAATATGAATTTGACTGCATTCCAAACCTAAATCTATGATTGCTTGTGCCTAAACCCACTTCATCAAGTGATCTATCACTACTAAGATATACTTTGAGCAGTTTTGCACCCATTGTTAAGGGCCCCACAACGTCAATGGATACCATACGCCAGGTGAACTGGTGTTATACCAGGTGGTAAGATGTTTTCCTGTGAAAGGGTTCCTACTTGAAATTAATGACAGCAAAAAATCGTTTCAAGAATATTGCAGTTCATATTTTCCAATAATAATGTGGCTGCAGAAATCTAACGGTTTACGTTGCCCTCCATGCCCTACTACCTTGTGCATGTTCAGGATAATTCTCAGTCAGGATGAGGACTTCAGGAAGCTCAACGTAGCACCACTGAAACCTCTTGTATAGCTAACCACTCTTTAAAAGGTAACAGCCTTATCTCATCTAACGTCTAAATATATTGAGATGATTCATTTGGCGTATTTGCTACTGATCATCTTTTTGTTGATCAGATTTTCAAGGTCCACCATAATGGCAACCGTTGGTAGTCACAATACTAAGTTGGATTTCTGGTGCTTTTCACCCATATGATGAATTATTTCAAAGTCTTATGTTTGTAGCATGAGAGCCCACTGCGCGAGGCATCCCTCTATATCCTGAAGGTTCTGTAACCAGCACAAAGAATAATGATCAGTTACAACCTTATACTTCACTCTGCGGAGATATACCTGAAACAATCTGTAGGTGTAAATTACAGCTAAGCACTCCCGCTAAGTCACTTTGTAGTTGCGTTAAAGGCAGTTAAACTTTGGATGCAATAAACGGTGGGGTGCTCCACGCCATCGTTGCTCAATTGAGGTAGCACAGCTCTTATGGCAGAAAGGGAAAAGTCAGTATGGACAATGAACTCTTTCTCTTTTTTAGCACCTGTGGTGCCCAAACTAAAAGGGGTTCTGCCAAGCATCTTTATTTGCAAATGAGTCAAACAAAGGGATTATCATAAATGATAATAATCCTAATATGGAACCTCAGCTAACAGCCTAGAAAGCCATATCAGAAAGTGAGGAAGATTTGGGGAAACTTTTGTCCAGCGCCCTCTTTATCTTTCAGACCATAGAGGACAACATTGGGGTAGGATCATCAGCACATAAGGCATAAGGAGGTATAATTGTGGGTTTTCTTTGTTAAATGAAGCCAGCAGTATCCATCACCTCAATGTATTATCCAAGTTGATGCTCAGAAAAATCAATGAGAGCTAACACAAGTGAAAGACTTGGTGCGCTGGCAGGTTTGAGTATAATTGGGGTCAAACAGAGAAGTTTTTGCCACGTCAATGCAAGCGCGAAATAACCAAAAGAGAGCTCCTCAATTTCATACTTCACATCCTCATCAAAATCAGGGGGGAATTTGAGATGAGAATATATTCAACAAGGGGTTTCATAGCCCCATGGAGATGCTGGCAGAGAGGGTGTTGGCCAGAGAAGCAGCTGGTTCTACCGCCATTTTATTTATATCTTTAAAGCTAGAGAAACTGTTTTTAGATCAAAATGGTGGGGACACAAATTGGGAGAATTTGAAAAATCCCTCCAAAGCAAAATCTGGCTTGACATTAATTGGGCAGTCACTGTTGTTGAGCCATTCAAGGCACTCAATTGGATTTAACTCAGATAATGCTGGGCCAGCCACCTGAGTTGGTTCAATGTCAAAACCTGATTGGCTGCGAACAGTTGACCATGGCAGCTCATCCAAAACTGTCTTATCCATTGGCTCAGGACTCCATAATTCTGATGAATTTTTATTTTATTTAAATTTTGATTGGCTGCTTCTTTGGAAGCAGCGCCAGAATTAGCCAAGGTTGGGGGTATTAGGATTGCGCCCCACTCAAAAAATTTGGGTGAGGTGGCAGTCAGCCTGACGCTAGAAGGATGAGTGACAGAAGCGGTGGAGGCAGAAGCTGTGGGGCACTTACTTCGAATGATCAAATTCAAAGCACAAAGGTATATAGTGCAACCATTTTTTGACACACGCCCAAAAAGGGTGATCAGGTGTAGATCTGATCACCATGTGGGGGGATTGCAAGGTGGGTGTCATGATGGAAAGGGCAGATCAGTGCAAAGGCGCGAGGCCCTGCCACCCAATCCTCCCCATTGGGAACCATAAACTGCAAGTTGGGTTTGAGCCATAGATGGCCAAACCTTTCATCAGTTCATGGCAAAGATTTCAAAGGAGAAAAATGAAAGCAACTTGCAAACTGGACCACCAAAGTGGCCTCATCCAGGAGCTGTGTGAAAATGATGGGAATTAGAGTTTTTAAAATATTGGAAGCTTAGATGCTGCTGTCGCATCAGCCTCAGATCTGAAGCTGAGGTCAAATAGTCCTTGAAAGGGCGAAAGTCAATATATCTGGCAGATTTGAAAATCTCTGTAGCCATATCAATGATGGATGCACTTGCATATAGAAAAAGTTTCATATTTTTAACCCGGAGGCCAAAGAGCAGGTCGCTCTGAGGGAGCACAAAAGTGCTCTGGAACACCGCCTGTGAGCTTGAAAGATGGTGGACTAAGTCCCAAGTTGAGACATAACGCCTGGTGGCATTGGGAGGGCTAGCAAACCCAGACCAGGTGCACTTTAGCGGCAGCTGAAGGATTTCAGAATGCAGTTCACCACCACCCCAAGTGGGCAGCAGGCGTTGATGACATCAACATACTGATCAAATTGCTTTATTTGAGTGGTTGGATTTTTGTAGCTTTTTAAAACTTAAAATTTGGCTATGATTTAGTTGACCAAAGCAAAATAAAGTTAAACAATTAACTTCTTCTAAAAGTTTGGATATTGTAGCACTGGGGCGTTAATCAATGCCATCCAGAGTGTGACAAGGCGATCTGACATCATTCCATCCACTTAAACGTGGTGTATTTTTTAAGCTCAAAGAGCGGGCAATTAAACTTCAATTGGAATAAAGCTTTGGTAATAACCAACCAAGCCCAATAATACTTGAATAACTTATTTGGTACTTGGTTAAGCTTTTGTGATAACTTCTACCTTATCCAGTTGTAAATAAGTCCCCTGGCATCTGCCACGAACCCAATATACTCTAGTTGTTTCTAAAAAGTGGCATTTGTGAGGCTTAATCTCTATGTTGGCTACCACAAGTTGGTGTAACACCTCCTCCAAATGATCCAAATGCTCTAAAAACACCCATGAGAAGACACTGATGTCACCAAGGCAAATGAGGATGCACAATAGCTTAAGCCCCTAGAATGGTGTCAATGTCCCCTGAGATGTAGCTGGGGCATTACATAGCCCCTGAAGCATGAAATTGGGATGGAATAACTCTTTAGAAGTGATTATCACACCTTTTTTTGTTCCACCTCAAGCAACTCAATTTTCCAGTAACCTAATATTAGGTCCATCTTTAAAGAAATAGAGAGCACCACTCAAGTGATCTAAAGCATCATTTATTTCAGCAGTAGATATGAGTCCTTTTTGGTAATATTGTTATTTTTTTAAATTCAATTACTAAGTGGTTGTTTCTGTCTTTCTTCTTGATAATCAATACAAGGGAAGTACAGGGACTCTTAGGTAGCTCCTACAATTCTTTCTCCAGCATTTTCCCTATCTTGTCAGAAATTATTTACTCCATGGCTCTTTAGTGGCGGATCATTTGGAACTGAATAGGAGGGTGGTCCTCTGTGTCAAGTTGATGGATGACACTGCAATTCCATCCAAAAATTGTGGTCACTAAATGTGAAAATCTCTCAATACTTGTCAAATAGCAGCATAGCTTAATCCTTCTGCTCCTCCAATAACCCATTAATGTTTCACAGAGAATTCTTGCCATTATGTTGGTCATAATTAAAATGGGAAGACTAAAATCTTACAGTTACCCAAATTTGTGGAAATGAAGGACCTCACCAATGGGATCATATGCATATATGCCACCACCTGGTGTCTTTAGACCATCAGCATCTATTTCTGCAGGTTTGCTAGCAACACTTTAATCTCTCCTTGTTAGGTGATGTGATGCCTGGGGCCACATGAGGCTCAAGGTGGGATTGCCTATTAGCCTAAGGACCTCCCCATTGAGCCCATCTGGCATCTCAATTTTAAGCTCTGTTCCCATTATAAATTGGTGCCAGAGGGTATTGTTATGGCAGCCACGGATCAGTGGGTAAGCCCCCAGGACTCAAATATGTGGGTAGAGAGAGCCCTAGTTTTGTTTTTCAATCAACAGAAGCAGATGTAAATCGTGCTGTTTTGGTATACGATATTAACTTGAACAGTAAAGGTGAAATCCTGAGCACACCACTTGAGGTGAAAGAACTAAAGTTGCTGTCTCTGAAACTTGAATGTCTCTTCAGCCATATCAACTACTGCACCAAAGTGCACATGAAAGCTGATCCTGTCATGGAGCGTGCTGATAATAAGTCAGTCCTGGAACTCCGGATGAACGACCACCCAGAACCCCATCCAGAATACCTGAGGTACAGCCATCCCTATTAAAAGTTGAAAGATAAAAAGTGCAGCCACAAAGACTATCCAGGAATCTCAATAATGGGTATTTATCACACTAAGTGTTAAAAAAACTTAAAACTTCACAAATAAATTTGGATACTTCATAATTGTTTCTATTAGAGCTAGAATGACAAAAAAGAGAAAAAATGAGTGACAATGGAATTGTCAAAATTTGCTTGTGCGTTATAAGCTCACTAACCAAAATGGGGACCCAAGAGATAAAATTTACCATCAGGAATAGTTTTTCAATTTCAGTTATACCAAATTTACATCCTGAAATCTTATGACACTGAATCAATCATCACTTGGCCATACAACTCACGCTTGAACTTTTCCATTAACTTTCCCCTTTCGCCGCAATTACAATTTCCATATTGGCATAACTTTGTTTGGCAGGCGACTAGATAGCCTATGGCCAGGCTACATAAGGCTGATCCCACCAAGTCAGGAAGGGATTTGGTGCTCCTGTACCTATCAGAAATGGGCTCACAATTACTGTTGATGACGAGTCACGGCATATTATATTCCCACACCTAGAACCAATTTATTTGACTTCCTCTTAACTGAACCCAATTCAACTACATTGGCAGAATTTGAACTGCCTGAAACCTTTTATGGGAGAGAATCGCTGACACCCCTCTATGATGGAGAGCCTTGACTGCCGCTATTTACCTCCACAAACCGTGTATCCGCTGTACCAAAACATGGGTGGTTAGCATAGGAGAAAATGACGCGACCCTCAAGAAAATACTGTCATCACCTCACATCTACCACATGGGCTAAATCGCTCATGGTGATAAGGGGGACAGCAGCTAGCTTTTTCTCTTTTCTTTTACAAATTAAAATAGCTTCCAATTAGCTGCTAGGTTTGCTCACCAAGCTTTACATTAACATTATCTTATTGAGACAGGGGAGTTTCCACCAGGAACTTGAACTAATGCGATATTCTTGTGTACTTTCTGGAGTTTGATTACCAAGATGGAGGAAATATTCAGGGGAGGGGAGAAAGCTTCCAGTTGGGCCTTGTGGAAGGCTTCCACTAACTCATGACAATTTGCGCATTTGAAGCACTAACCCAGCTATTTTCATATTCAGGGAAAATCTCTCAAGCCACAAAAGTACTGGACCAAGCACTGAGAGCTATAAGACGCCAGAATTTGTACACCTCTTCATCCGCCGAGTCCTCAATCTCCACTGGCTCAGGATCCATGGATGGTGTGCCATTTGAATGGTGATATCTGGGAAGCGTAGAAGATGGGGTGCGATTTCTTTGAGTTTTAAAAGCCCTGAAGGACACCTGATGCGGGCATTTTAGCAGGATGAAGGCCTGGGAAGCTTAACCTCTCCGCACTAGGTCTACGTAAATCTAAGTACTACCAAATGTGTACCCAACCGCGATTTTAATGTAGCTCACACTACCCCAAAAATGACATATGTCCGCCCTATTTAAGTACTGGGAAGACCGTCTGCACTAGTCAAGATAGGCGATATGCCTCTAATCTCCCTTGCTGGAGACAATACCCAAAGATTTCCAGGTTTTAGACCTCTGAGGGTGTGAAGTCAAATCCCTCCCCTAAATCACCTGCTTTTTAGTGGAGTTTTACACTCCATCCCCTTTTTATCCAGAAATCCTTGGAGTCCTTTCAGATAAAATTTAATTTTCTTACATGATCACTTTTGCCACCAGCTGGCTCATGCCAACTGAACCAGAAGCTAGCTGAGATTTAAGACAAAACAGCAAACCGCAGCATGTATTGTAGGCAGTTGCACTGAAGAGCAGCCAACCAGGATTGCCCTCCCTTGTCCTGAGGTCCGCACTGACGCAACCCCAGCTCTTGGGGAAGTCATTTGACAGGCACCATGCCCAAATTGTAATCCCCCTTCCTGCCCAAATCTCCCTTCAGGGCGTGGTAGACACCCACGAGAACAGTTTGGCACAGTTATCACTACCATCCCATACCCCTTTCAGGCCACTACAGGACCCAGATAATGTGCCTCTCTAAGGTCTAGTGTTTGATACTCACCCTTTGTTATTAAATCTGGAGGAAGGGTTTATGAACCGCCTAATGGTTTGAACAGGGTTAATCCCACTGAGCAACAGATTGACAATATGAAGATGCCAACCCTCAATAAAACACAATAAATTTCATATACATATATATAAGCAATTGCTTCCATGAACCACTTTATTTATTTTATATACTTATTAGTCACCAACTTCTACTTCTAAATCTCATCCTTCTTTTTACTATCCGTCCTCTTCTTCCTAATCAACGACATCCTTCTCTTCTCTTTATGTTTCTCTCATATCTATATTGTTTGGTCAGTTTTGACCCTCTGGTTTAGCTATTATTCATTTGCTGGAACTCATTTGGGTTTGCCTCATCTTTGGAGGCTATGTCAAGTAATCATGCTGAATGTTATCGCTTTTTGCCTTATTTTTTGAGCGCTCAAATATTCATATACTATTAAATCTTTTTTGGTATATTAGCTAACCTGCTACAACTACTTAGAGCTTTTCGTCCAGTCATATTAATTTCTATACATATCCCCCCTTGATTGGACGATAGTCCCCTATTTCTTATTTGCTTGAAGGAACTTTGCATGTGCTAGATTAATCATTTGACCACTTGCAGGATCCTTGATTGTGTAGGCATCCACTCCCGTGTTCTATGTTAATTCTGAGGTTCAATCCAGATATTAGCTAATTTATGCTTCTGCCAAACCCGTGTTAGTCATGGAATAAGACTGCTATCCTTCATTGGACTTCCCT
This sequence comes from Massospora cicadina, assembly GCA_022478985.1. Taxonomy (NCBI): domain Eukaryota; kingdom Fungi; phylum Entomophthoromycota; class Entomophthoromycetes; order Entomophthorales; family Entomophthoraceae; genus Massospora; species Massospora cicadina. The sequence continues at coordinate 19,355 of JAKSZP010004481.1, forward strand.
AGTCTGCTATGAAGTACATGGTTGGAAGCCTAAAACTTGATCTTTTTAGCCAAACTAGAGGAGTATGCTTCCATTTGCAGCTTTATTAAGGTGTTTGTCAGGTTTGTTATATAAGGTTGCAGATCCACTCTGTCAGTATCTTTTACACAGGCATAAAGAAGTGCGGGTAGGGTGAGGTGCCATCCTAGAGCAACTGTAAGGGGCACTTTCCCATAGCTGAGTGGTAGCTATATTGTAGGTAAAGATGGCGGTGGAAAGGAGGGTACTCCAATCAGAGGTTCTATCCATCACCAACTTTAGGAGTATGTTCATCTGTGTCTATGAACCCGTTTGACCATTCCATTAGACTCAGTGTGATACGGGTTTGTTAGAACCCCATGGATGGCCATCAGTTTCTTTAGCTTATGTAGAATGTGGGAGGTGAAATTAATTTCATTGTTTGTAAGGATATACTGAAGGCATCCATGTTGCTGATTTATACATTCCATTATGAATTTAACTACAGTAACTGTCCCCAGATCTTGTATTGTCCATGCCTCACCCACTTGGTCAAATGGTTGATCGCCACCAAAAAATACTTAGACTAGTTTACTCCCATCAGCAAGGGCCCAACAATGTCCATTGATACCGTGTGCCAGGCAAAATGAGGTTTAACCAGCTGAAAAGTCTTATGGCGGAACATCTTTTCTTTTTTGGCACTGGTGGCAGCAGGAAATCATCTTGAGCACATCCAAGTGCATGCTCTCTCAACAGTACTTAGGTCGCAACAATTCCATTGTCTTACATTATCCACCATGTCCTACTGCTTGGTGCGCGCTCATAAAGATATTTAGCCAGGCTGAAGGTCTTGGGAAGTTCACTGTAGTGTCCCAATCCGCTTGTACAATATACCACTCTTCTTAAACGTATTACTCTCATTCCGTCTTATGCCTTGATTACTTAGGGCAGTTAATCATCATATTTTTCGCTAAGCATTTTATCATACATTATACCACTAAGATCTGCCATAATGGTAATCATCGGTAACTGTGATAGGCAGTCAGCATTCTGGTGTTTGGCTCCAGGTGGTGAAGGATTTCGAAATTGGAAGCTTGCAGTTTAAGGGCCCATTGTGCTAGGCGCCTTTCCGGTTCTCTGAGATTCTGCAGCCAGTGTAATAAAGTGTGTATTTGCTACTACTTGAACTTCACTCCATGCAAGTACACTCTGAACTTTTAATATGCGTAGATTACCGCTAAACACTTTTGCTCAGTCACAGTATGATTTCTTTTATGACTGTTCAAACTCTGGCTGCAATATGCAACAAGGTGCTCCTCCCCTTCATCACCTTCCTGAGATAAAACTGCTCTGACGGTGTAAAAGGAAGCATCTGTTTGAACTATGAACTCTTTCTCAGAAAAAGAGTATCATAACAACAGTACACTTAATAATGCTGCCCAAAGAATGTCAAAGGCACATTGTCGACGTTCTGTCCATTCAAAGGTGGTATCCTTCTTTGAAGTTCAAAAAGTGGACCCTCAATACAGCTGAAGTTGGGGTGAAGCGCTGATAGTAACCAACCATCCCCAAAAACCCTGTACATTGCGCTTGGAACTTAGTGCATTCATTTTCAGGATAGCCTTCACCTTAGCCAGCTGTGGTTTAAGCCCCTTTGCATCAATCACAAACCCAAGGTACACCAGTTGGCCCTCTAAGAAGTGGTATTTGCAGGGGATTAATTTTGATGTTGGCCTCAGCAAGCTGTCGTAATACCTCTTTTGAGATGGATAAGATGCTCAGAAAACGTCTGTGAAATGACATTGATGTTGTCAATGTATACAAGGACGCATGATAGCTTAAGATTGGCCAGGATAGTGTCCATGGCCCGTTGGAACGTAGCCAGGGCATTACAAAGCCTTGTGGCATATTAGTGGGCTGAAATAACTTCTTGGAAGTGGTTATGGCGCATTTCTCCTGTTCCACTGCGGGCAACTCAATTTTCCAGTAACCCAATATCAAATCCTTTGTTTAAAAACAACAAGCACCGCATAACCAATCCAAAGCATCGTCAATTCAGGGCAGGGGGTAGGTTTCCTTTTTGGTGATAAGGTTCAGTACCCAATAGTCAATAAATACCCAGTTGGCGACATCCATCTTTTTAAAGATAATATTGGGGACGCCCAAAGACTTTTCAACGGTTCAATAATTCCTTTCTCCAGTAGCTTCTTTATTTCTTTAGTGACTACTTCTTCTGCCTTTAAATAGCGTAACAGCTGAGATCTAATGAGGGGATGGTCCCCAGTGTCCAGACAATGTAACACTACAATAGCACCCCATATCATGATCATTGACAGCGAAAATCTCTTGGTATTATATGGTTAAAGCTATCGCATGATCCTTCTGTTCCTCTGATAATCCCGTTTTATTATCTCATGGAACCACCGCCATTACGCCAGATTGGGGTTTGACGGGGAGACTAAATTTATCCAGTGATTTAAATTCATGAAATCGGAGAACCTCCTCAATGGGTCAAATGTAGGTATTCCACTACTTGGTATCATTGGACCTGCAATATTTTTTTCTGTAAATTTTCTCATTAAAACCTTGATATCTTGTGTCCTGGTAGAATGATGCCTGGAGCCGCATAGGGGGTTAAATGTGACTTCTGGTAAGGTCCAATAACCTCTCATAAAGTTCTTTGGATATTCAACCTCAATTTCTTTACTTATTATCAATTGATGACCAGAGTGGAATGTTATAGGTCTGGCAGCTCGGAAGGGCAACCCTTGATACTCATATATCTGCTGGGGAGAAAATGGGGTTTCCTTATTAATTAATGGTAATGAACAAGGATTACACTGTCACAGTAATCGAGATCAGCCTGCATCATATGGACAGGATTCTTTGGCACTCCGCTGGTGGTAAAATAAATTGAGATCTGCTGTGTAATGATCTCTAGGGTCTTCTTTGACATGCTGACTACTGCACCAAAGTGACGCATGAAAGCTGTTCCAATTATCAGGTCATAATAGTTTTTATTAGCACAATTTCTGGAGCTATGCCCACAACTGACCAAACTTTACTGGTAGCACATTGTATGATCCCACTGAAACCATACTTTCTGATCTGGTGGTCCCATACACAATTCGATGCTCTACATCAGGTTTTATCGCCAGCTTAGCTACCAACCTGGTTGAAACTATGCTGACCAGTGCATCAGTATCTACAATGACGCAGATTCAGGTATTTGCTACAAAAATGTCACAATATGTATACTTGTAATAAGAAGAGTTTTACTGTTTAGCACATGAATGTTCAAAGTTTCTCTCTTATTGAGTAAATGCCCAAGCTCTATGCCAAATTTGAATATTCTTTAATTACATTTTCTATTGGGAAGGCAATGGGTACTCCTTTCAAGGTGGGAGCATCCAAGGAGGGGCCAGCTCGTCCACTAGAATTTTCTAAAGATCTGAAAGACAGGATGTTGATTTCTCAGGAAGGGCCCCTTCCACCACAGCATTTTTTACTTGTGCCCAAGTCAGCACATGGACCTCCTCAGCTGGCTGCCAGTGAAAAAATACTACATTGAATGGAGGGACTTTAGCGGATTATACTTTATTAGGTTTTGGTGAGACAGATGGGCTGGAGTAGCGAAGGTAGAGGGTCACATCTCTACTCCACTCTGTCTTTTCCCTGGACTTACTGATCCAACTGCACAGACGAACCTGATGCTTAGGGCAGTTAAGTGCAAGATGCCCAAAATGACCACACCCATAACATTTTGGCTCATGAGACTCCCGTCCTTGGTTCTTATGAAGAAGGGCCAAACCAATAGTTTACTGCTGTTTGTAGTTTTTCCAATGGCGAGGGTTGTAGATAGGATAGGGCCAATATTTGTTGGGCATAATGTAAGTTGACCAAGTGACCTACTAAAGCTAAGGCCCCACTACAACCCTGAATGTTTTCTGCTCCACATTAGGCGAATTAAACGTGTCTGATAGATGGAGCAGGTAGTGATAATTTAAGCAGAGGTACATCTTTCTGCTAGACTGGAGCCATAATTTTAAAGAGTTCACGGTATGTCTTCACCACAGCAGTCATTGAAATCTTCACATTGGCTTCAAATAGAATCCCCACTCATAATAGCAAATGTGCCTTAGCAGTGAAGCAGTCAGAGAACTCTGTGGGATACTTGTTCCGCTGTAACCTAATAGGTAAGAACTAAGCCTTCCGCTATGACATCTTTTCTATTCCTCAAACAACTGCAGCACAGTCTCGTTTACCTCCTGGTAGGTACAGAGCTGTTTGGGATGTAACAAGTAACTTGGTCAGCGCTTCTGAAATCCAAGCCAAAAGTAAAAAAACTTGGCCTTGAGCTGATCCAAAACCCCCTTATACTGAAAAATTGAACCGCTTGAAAAACCCATTTATGTTTTCATCACAACTAATGGGGTAGCTTGATGATGCAGAACACCCTCCTGCTCCATGTTATAAATATTGGGAGAGAACTGGGGAACCGTGCAAGGCCCATAGTTATAGTTCCCAGAGAGAGATGAGCTCAGAGCGCATGGCAGAGCGTGGATTATCCGCCGCTTTAGGTACTGGGTGAGCCTTTTCAGTTGGCAGTACTGCAAGTACGCGGGAGTGTATTTTTTGGAAACTATAATCATCATAAAGCTGACATCAGGAGAAGAGTGACTTATGCTACTAGCATCATGACCAACATAACACGATCCTTATCTGACAACCTTATCCAATTTATGCTCTGCGCAATTTAGCCGCTCTATAGTGTCATCCAAGCGGTTGGCAAATAGCTGTTTTGGTGACCAAGAAGTCACAGTTGGGTTAATGCCTCATCAAGCTGATCCATTATACCTTTAGGTTCCTGAAAAAATACATTAGTACAGAGTAGTGTATCCATGACAAGTTTCATTTCCACATATTAGGATGACTCATTAGAATGGGGTAGTGCCCTTTCAAGTTGAGACTGTTGCGCCATTGCCTAGCGACTAAAGAGCTTTGTTGGTAGTTGATCAATGGGCCCCCTGTAGTGAGCACCACTGTTATAAAATCTGTCAGAATGGTTTATGAATCTCCTAATGGTTTTCACAGGGTTAATACCACTGAGCAACGGATTGACAATATGAAGATCGCCAACCTTCAATAAGGTACAATAAACTTTATATATATATAAGCAATTGCCTCTGTGACTTTAATTTATTTATAATATAATCCAGTCACCAAATTCTACTATAACTCTTGTCCTTCTTCTTACTATCTGTCCTCTTCTTCCTAATCAGTGACCTCCTTCTCTTCTCTTTCCTGTTCCGCTCTTATCCATTGTTTTGGTTAGTTTTGATCCTTCAGATTAGCTATTATTGATTTATTGAAACTAAAATTTGGGTTCGCCTCACCTTTTGAGGTCTAGAAAATAATCATGCTGGTATGGTATCGCCTTTTCACCTTATACTTAAGGCGCTCAAATATTTGCATGATATCAAAGCGTTTTTGGCAGAAATCAACCAATCCACTAAAACTATTTAGAGCTTATCATCCAGTCATATTAATTTTTTGACACCAATGTTTCCATGGGCTTTCTCCAGTAGCACCACGAGGAGTCCCCAGCTAGCCTTATTTAGCTCCCAGGGTGCTGTTTCCAATGAGCGTGGAGTGCCAGCTGGAAAGCGCCATTACTCAAATCCTCTATAACCTTGTACGGACCTGGCCACTTTCTCACAAACTTCCATGAGAGAACCTTTATCCACAGGTTGTGGGTAAAGCATGACCAAAGAATCAGCCATGTTTTATGAGTGTGAAGGCGTATTCAATTTGCAAACCACTTGTATCCGCTAATGACTTTGGACATATTCTCCCAAGGCAGGGCCTGAGTCCTGCAGATCTACTGCTCATGTTCCACTTCTGAAGGGACCTCAGGGTGAAGGCACGGCCCAGGGAAAAATGAGTGGTTATACCCCAACGTGGCCTAAAGGAGAACACTCTGTGGAAGCGTGGAGACATTATTGTAAGCAAACTGCGCCAATGGGAGCCATCCTTTCAAGTATCATGTTCTGCAGTGGCATAACTCTAGAGATACAGTTTGATGATCTTGTTGACCCGCTCCATTTTCCATCTGACTGGGTTGATATGCAGTGGATTGGCATGGGGGAATTTTTAAGATGGAAAGAAGGGCCATCCAGAAGCGCGCAATAAACTGTGGCCCCTTGTTGCTCACAATTTCTCATAGCAACCCAAACATTGAGAAAACATGCGCACAAAAAGGCAAGCAGTTTCCTCAGAGTTAATAGCAGAATAGTAGGGGACATACAAAGAAAGTTTAGGTATGATGATAAAATGACCATAATCGCGTTATACCCATTGGAGCTAGGAAGCTCAACAATGAAATCAACATCTAGCAAAGTCCATGGGCTTTTGGCCTTCTGCAAGGGATGGAGAAGGCCATTTTGACTGGAGTGGTCATATTTTACCTGTGCACACATTAAACAAATAGCTATCCACATTGGAACATCCTTAGAGATCCCTTGCCAGTTGTAGTCCGCTTTACTAAGTCAAGTTAATTCTTATTTCCCAGGTTACCCACCGCCAGAAGGTCATGATGAGCTTGCATTACTTCATCATATAGTTGAAGTGGCACCCACAGTTTCGACAGAAACTTAGATCTGCCCTCCACCAACAAATAATGGGACTGCTTATGCATAGCAGCGCCAGGTGATCCTAAACTCCAACCTTCCATACAGGCATCTGAACCGCCAATACCTAAGTGACCAGAGGTGTGATTAAGTCCCAATCTGCTACTGAATTTGTGGGAGGAGTAATAGCAATGATTTGGGCTGGAGTAATCACTGTGGTTAACTCCTGCTTATCCGCTTCCACCGGTTTCAACTTAGGGTTACAACTCAAAAAGTTAGTAAGAATATTTAAAGCCTTTATTCATAAATTTGTATTTTAGAAAAAAAACTATAAATTGTCGCGATATGCCCAGGCCTGAAAATGCTCATAAAAATCAGTGGCTTTTAAAAAACATAAGGGCTTGATGGTCCGTTCACACCGTCACCTTGTGCTAGTACCCCTGAAGAAGATACTTCTAGTGAGTAAGCGACCAGGTCAAAGAGGCCAACTTTTTGTTATAGTTGGCACAGAACTGTTTAGGTGAAGTAACTTCTGCGATAATTAAACAACAGGATGTATAAACCATTGTGGTCTTGCAGCAATACCGCCCTCACAGTAGTGGATGAGGCATCGCATGACAAAATAAATGGCTTGGTGGAGTCCACATTCTTAAGAGCCAGAGGTGCCAGAAACATCTCCGTGATGGCATCAAAAGCTTTTTGGCACTCCACTATCCAGCGGAATGGAACATTTTGCTAGTCAGGGAGTGCAGTGGTGTGTCCAACTGGGAAAGAACGGGAGAGAATTTTTAAAATGAAAAAGACTGTGCCCAAGAAGCTCCACAACTACTTCTGGGTCTTAGGTGTGGGTCAATCAAGGTTTGCCATGAGCTTATTATGGTAATGGCATACCATCCTTCAGAACTACGTTACTGAGGAAATTAAACTTGTTTTTTAAAACTTGCACTTGGCAGGTTTAACGTAAAGGTCATTCTTTTGCAGTGCAGCCAAAACTGCCTTCAAGTCTTTTCATGCTGCTTGGGGGTGGGGGAATGCACAAGGATATCATTGACATATGCCACCGCATAGGAGAACCAAAAGTCGCCCAACACATCATCAATCATCCATTGGAATGTTGTTGGAGCGTTTTTTCAAACTAAATGGCATTACGCAGAAATAAAAGGTTCCTCTTCTTGTCCAAATCTCCATAAGCCACTCCAGTCCCTCCGCTACCTAAATCTGATTGAATGCGTTCACAAGGTTATGCTTTTAAAACACCTGGGATTTTGCAATCATCTGGCTAATTGTCTGCTCAAGGGGAGAGGGTAGGGATCATGAACGGTTATATTGTTCAAAATGCTCATAGTTTACGCAGGGCTGAAAGTTGCTATTGGCCTTCTAAGCAAACACTATGGGAGAGGCGATTGGCGAGGTCTTCTTAAACACCCATCCTTTTGCGAACATATCATCCATCACACCTCCAGAGCCTTGTCCTCCTTCTCTGTATATGGGTATAGAGGAAAGTTAATGTTAACTACATTCATTGCTAAGCGGAAGGCTAAATAATAAACAGAGTGTGCAGAAAGGCATTTGGCTTTACATAACAAAAATATTCTGGAACTGGGTCAAGTTAAGGGGAAAAGATCTGCTGACAGCACTGATATCTGAGGAGCAGCGATCTCTCTCACTGGACTCACAGGAGAGAAGTTTTGATAAGCGGAATCTCGCCCCTCTTGAGGGGATTCTCAAATGACAAAAGGTTGGGCTTCAGGTTGATATTAACCTGTTTCTGCTTCCACCAACTGACCCCTAGGATGATGGAGAATAATAAATCTGACACCACAGTAAACTGGTTATAGAAGCCAAACCCATGTAAAAAATGGTACCAGCTGTCACACCAGGTAGTTAGTTATTAAAACTGACGACGCTCTATGAACTGTGGACCCAATGTTTAATTGAGATCTAGCCCTTGTGCAACCAGAAAGCGCATACTGTTACCAGCGGCTCCTGTGTCAACAAGAGCCTCAATGGAGGCCACGTGAGCGCCCAACTGGATCTTACCTTGCAAAAAAATATAAGCTTGATCTTGTTTCTTTGCCATGATGTGAGTCTCACTTGGGAGAGAAGGAGTATCCGCCTAGCCCTCCCCCAGTCCGTCCATGGGAACTGAGGTTGCGTCTGCTGCCATTTAATCAAATCCAACCTTGTCCGCCTTTTCAGGGGACATCTGGGGCATGAGCGGATTCACATACACCAGCTCCCCTGAATTGGCAGCTTTGAATGCAAGAATATAATTATTAGTATCCTCAATAGTGGGAGGAGGAGGCAGATCAGCAACCCCTAGGAACAAATAACACATCAAGCTTGCAACCCATAAATTCCCTCCTTTTTGTGGGAAAGAGGAAACCCAAGGTCCACCTTCATTTGACATGGGGAAAGACCCTACTGGTATTTGGGCCAAAAAGAAATATTTGAGCCCCTGCGTAAAAGCTTGGATCCGCTGAATGGGCCACCCTTGCAGCTTACACTACTTTAGCCAACAAGAGAACTTCTCAATCATACAACTGAACCAATGCAGCACTCCACTCATAGGGCAGGATGGAGAAGGGTGAAATTGTGGGTCGCTCCATTATGTCATGGAGCAAGCTGATAATAATAACAAGACTGGCCTAGAAATAAAGATTAACGACCATCCATAACCACAACTAGAATACCTGAGTTACAGTTATCCATATTAATTGTTGAAAGATGAAAAAGGCAGACGCAAAGACTAAACAGGAATTTCCAGAATGTCAAATCATTTCCACTAAGTGTTCAATGTAACTTAATTTTCACAAAAAAATTGGATATTATTAGCATTTTAATCTAAACTGGAATGACAGGAAGGAATAAAAATTGCAGCAACAACGGAACCTGTCATGATCCACTGCCTTATAATCTCAAAAACTAAAATGGGACCCAAGTGATGACATCTACTGTCAGGAATAGTTTTATAATTAAAGTTACACAAAATTTGCATCCTGGAATCTTATGAAACTGGATTTCACATGGCCTGGCCAGCCAACTCACGCTTATAATTCGCCACCAACTTTCCTTTACACTGCAATTTTTCTTGGCAGATCAGCGTTGCTTTATCTGGAGGGTGACTAGAGAGCCCACAGCCAGGCCATATAAGGCTGATCCCACTGAGTTAGAAGGGATTTGATGCGCCCATACTATCAGAGATGGGCTTGTGATTACTGGTGATGATAAGTTGCAGCAGATGAGAATTCCCAAGCCAGGAACTGATTTATTGGACTTACTTTTGGAAGAACCCAATTTTGCAACTTGGTGGAATTTGAACTGCCCAAAACCTTTTGAGGGGGAGAATCGCTGACAACACTCTGCTGTAAGAGAGCCCTGATTGCCAATACTTTCCCACTAAACCCTGTATCCACCAAACCAACTATGGTGTCATTGTTAGAATTTTGACATCATAATTGGGACCAATGTAAAAGACAAAGCAGCATGTTGGGAGGCCAAGGAGGTGAAGTTGGAAGGCCTCCCAGACCTCAAGCATACCATAGATCAACGCTGGGTCAAGGCGAAGTATGCTCAGGTTGGTCCCAAGGATTCAAGAGAAGTTTGGCCCTGTATAACAGCAGGTGCATTAAAACAAACTAGCTTTGAGGTGAAAAAAAACGGTTTGCTTTGGTTTTAGGTAAACAAGGACCTGAAACCCATTAGGTTTTTGAAATTTCCAGCTTGGGTCAGCCGCTCCTACAATCAATTACCTGAGTTTGGTTGATTACCCAGTATAGTGTATTGCCCAATGGAAACATACGCCTATTGGTGCGCCTCTTCTTAGACCCACTTCCCTCAATTGATTGTTTTTTGAAATCTTAAATATCTTATGTCAAGACCAATCTCTCCCATTGGTCGACTTCCCTATCAATAAACCCTTTGCTAACTACACCGTTTCCATATTATATGTTATCTTGGACATTCTTGTGCGTGAACCTCTTTGTGGAGGTCTCGTGCTATGGTAACTTTTAGTTTTATCTATGATTAAAATATACGCTCATGCACCGTTGGGATTAGGTTCCCTCTAGCCTAGGACTCCTATATCTTACTACTTATAGCACCGCGTTGCTTATGTCTGGTTACTCACTCTAATAATAAAACTACTTTCCCTAAGTCATTATTGCTTATGCACCCTCTGCAGGGCTTTACTAAATTTTGTACTAGCGACTAGTTTCCTGGAGTTAACCCTGTGCGCCGTGCACCTCCATGCTGGAAACAGGAGAGTTATAGAAACTCTCCTTACATTAGTCAACCAACCACTTTATCTTACATGCATGAACTTTTTCCGTATGGGACTTTCACAAAGCGAAATAGTGTGCACCAGCTGTGGCTTCAGCTGTGGTCAGCCGCACCGCTGTTTCCTCTTTTTCCTGAAGGTTGGAGCATCTTGGCGTTATTTTGGCTGCCTCCAACTGGTAAGTACTCACCCTTCTTGCTTGTACCCGGTGGATACAGATGCTTCATGGTCCAGAAGTTGTGATTCACCGAATTTCCACTGAAATTCATAAAATCATTTTAAATAAACAGGGTTACTTCAGCAGCACGTTCAGATGATGCTGGCAGAACCTTCAAAGATGGTCCTGGGTGTGATGTCCTTTGATAACGTCAGGCAATCTGTTGCTGTTATGGGAACAGGGTTGTTTGCATCTCTAACCACGTTTTATAACGAAAACACCATATATACCTACAAACCCTATTTGCTCTCTTTTGGCTAAGATATGGAACCTACTCCTGTGTATCAAATTACCCTATAAAACCCCCGTTTGACCTCTTGCATGATCCACAGCACATAGGAGGTTGAAATGGAACTGCGTTTACAATAAAAAAGTTTATGCCCCTGCTGAAGATTTGGTAGGATATGTGGCCTCAGTATTAAGAGTGGCCAACTATCCCTCCCCTTCTATGATTCCAAAACATACCCTAATGGCTTGTTCAAGCCATAGGAAGAATTTTCAGGTGAAGTACTGGCGTTTTATGCCTTAAATAAAGACCATTTGGGGTATTTTCTACTGACTGCTACCCTTTCCTCCCCTTTAGGGAAATTCAGCACCACTATTTTGGTGGATACTGGAGCCTCTGAAAATTTTATGGACTAAAGACTGGCCGACTATCTTGAGCTGATTTATGTACCGGGTGGTATGGTTAGAGGATGGGGTTCCCAAGGTATTCCCACGCTTAAAATTCGGGTTTGAGTGGAATATCAAGTTGGTAACTATCATTTGTCCAACCACTTTCAAGCTATCAAAACCTCTTGTACCCCTAATATTTTGGGTTTAGAATGGTGGCGAAGGTTTGATGTCAGGACTATCTTGAAGGAATATACCATATCTCTCACTTTAAAGAATGTTCACAAGTTGGTGGTCCCTTTGGCTGAAGCCAACTTTTAGGGCGATTTGCCTCACTGGCCCAATATTCACACTCTCAGTATTACCCCGTTGCTGAAGCCCTCTGTGGAGGTTCCCCTACATTCTTGTTTGAAGGGCTTTAATCTTCATTAGATGTGGCTTCAGATAATGAATTACCTGCTCATTCAGAGTTTGATTGTGAGTTCAAGCTCAATGTTGATCTAGTGCCCATATCTTCACCAATTTACCCATTGACTGTATGGGAGGAAGAAGCATTAGATGTGTGGGTTGAGGAGCTGTTAGCCAAAGGCGCGATTTTTCAGCGTACCTCCCCAGTATGCTCCCCACTTCCAATTGTGGAGAAAGCTGATGGAACTTTACGCTCTTGCATAAATTATGGGAACCTAAACGATGTTACTGCACCAGACCTCCATCCCATTCCTTTGGATTCTCAAATTGCACGCTATGTAGAGAAGACTAAAGTCTTTTCCAAACTAAATTCCTCAATGTGTTCAATCAGATCCAGATTAAGAAGGGACAGGAGTGGTTAACTCCATTCCATACCAGAAAAGGGATTTTCCAGTTTTGGGTCATGCCCTTTGGGATTAAGAATGCCCCTGTTATCTTTCAACGCCATATTGATGCGTCTTTGGGGACCTGCTGGGGTTATGCGCGGTAGCTTACATGGATAGTATTCTGGTGTTTTCCCCTTATCATGAGTCCCATACAGTCCACCCTCGGCAAGTGATGGAGAGGTTAAAGGTAGCCAGCCTTACGCTGAAGTTCATCAAATATGAATTCTTAAGTCCCAGGTCACCTTTCTGGGCAACGTCGTGTTTGACCAAGGACATATGATAACTCTAGAAAAGGAAAAGGCAATTCAGGAGTGGCTCACCGTCACTTCAGTTAAAGAATTGAGGAGTTTTTGGAGACTTGTACGTTCTTCAAGAAGTTCACGCCCAATCATTTCTGAGAAGTCGGCACCCTTGTATAAGGCCAGTGGTGCAAAAGTACTTCAGTGGTCCTCCGTTTTGGAGGATGCTTAATAAGCAGTAAAGTTCACCCTGTTGTCCACGTCTGTCCTTCGCCATGTATATCCTTCAAAAGAATTTATTATGTCTACTGATGCCTCCAACTTCGCCATAGTAGCTGCCTTGTTACAAGTAGGCGAAGATGGTATAGAGCATCCGGTGGGAAAATTTCTAGGAAAATGCTTTTGCCTGAGTTGAATTACGTCGTATACAACAAAGAGTACTAGCAGTGGTGGAGGCGCTGACTTATTGGCGTCACCACTTGCATGGCTCCTCCCAACCTTTCTGTGTATGTACAGATCACCGTGCCTTACTTTAATACCGCGCTCCTCATGTCCTAACCCCATGGAAGACCCGTTGGCATGAGAACCTTGCCCAATTTGCAATTTCTTATGAGTTTACCAAGGGCATGCAGAATGGGTTGATGGATGCTTTGAGCCGCAACCCTGCATTAGCTCCTGATCCCAAGGAGGTAGAAGTTCACAACACACAAGCGATGATTCCTCCAAGTAAACTTCTTTCTCAATGACCCTCTCCCCTGGCCAACGGGCCATCCCTCGCTCCTATGTAAAATGTGGAGGAATACAGTATGTTCAGGAAGGTAGTCCTTGCTCAGTTGTTGTCAGCCGAATATACTATGGTACTTGCCAAGAGCACTCTGAATCAGGAGGATCTCACCAGGGGTTATCATGTAAAGGATAATATGGTGTGGTTTCAGGGGCGCCTATGGGTTCCTGCTGGACCACTTAGTCTGAAAATCATCCGGGACCATCATGATGGAATCACCATTAGTCATCCTGGGAAAGCAAAGACCTTGGAGTTAATTCGACGCACCTACAATTGGAAGGGCTTACCTGCTCAGGTGAACGGTATTGTAAAGAGGGCCTGATCTGAAATCAAATGAAACCAAATTGTCAACCTTTAGCAGATTTGTTGGTACCAGTTTAAAAGGCTGAAGGGCCTTGGACTTCCCTATCGGTGGATTTCATTGTGGTATTACCTGTTTATGATGGTTATGATGCCATCATGGTGGTGGTGGACCGTTTTATGAAGTTCGCCCACTTTATTCCTTGCGGAAAAACAATAATTGCGGCTGAGATGGCTAGGCTCTTCGTCACTCATATGTTTGCGCTTCATGGGGTTCCCCAAGAGGATATTAGTAACTGGGGACCCTAGTTTACCTCCGTCTTTTGGGAAGAGTTGTGTAATACTCTTCAGATTCGCCCCTGCAGTTCAACTGCCTATCACCCCCAATCAGATGGGAAGACTGAACGAGTGAATCAGTGCATGGAACAGTTCCTGCGGTGTTACACTGCCGCAGATCATTCAAATTGGGTTTTTCACCTTCTAATGGCCCAATTTAGCTTCATCAACACTTTGTATTCTATAGTCAGTTGGTCCCCATTTTTTGCAAACCATGGTTTTAACCTCGCCTTTAACATGGAGCCCAGCTGTGAATCTAAAGTTGAAGCGGTGGTGGACTTTTCCAAGACTATCAAGAAAGTACACCTGGGAATTTCCACTAGTTTGGAGGCTGCAATGCAAGTATATAAAGAGAACAATGATGGCAAGCGACGAGTAGGTCCAGCGTACAAAGAAGGGGATCACGTGATGCTTGATGCTCATACCATCTCTGTCAAGCAGCCATGAAAAAAGCTGGGACTGAAGAGGATTAGCCCTAACCGCGTGGTTAGAAGGGTGGGCCATGCCTCATACCGTATAGGACTTTCCTCTCTGTTTCAGATCTTTTCATCTTTCATGAGAGCAAATTGACGTTGTTTGAGGGCCCCCCACAGAGTCTCCTGAGGCTTATCTCATGGATTGGGTGCCAGAGTGGGAAGTGGAGGAAATAGTAGCCTCCTATAGAGTAAAGAGAAGACTTGAGTACCTAGTATTGTGGAAGGGATTCAATGCAACAGATAACAGTTAGGTACCAGCGCATGAGTGTGCGCATGCCCAAGACCTGATTGAGGCTTTCCACAAGCGTTTCCACCAGGCCACTGGCTCTAAACCAAAACAAACCGTTGCCACAATGAAGTTGGCCCCAGACCATAAGAACTTTCCCCTGGCGCAAGCCCCTGGAGGGGGGTTGAGCCCCAAAAGGAGTAGAGGGTAATGTTATGGTTGGAAAATGACATCATCCTTGGGACCAATGTGAGAGAAAAAGCTGCTTGCAGGGAGGCCAGGAATGTGAAGTTATTAGGCCTCCCTGATCTCAAGCATACCATAGACCAACGCTGGGTGAAGGCGAAGATATGCCCAAGCTGGCCTTATGGATGCAAGCGAAGTTTGGCCCTTTATGAGAGCAGGGGCGTTAAAACGAACTAGCTTTTTAATAAAAGAATACATTTTGCTTCAGTTTCTAGGAGAATGGGGTCTCAAATCACGGTCAGGTTTCGAAATTTTAACTCGGGTCAGCCACTTTTTGATCTATTACCAAAGTGTAGTCAATTACCAGCTATAGTGTATTGCAGATGGAAGTGTGCACCTATAGGCGCGCCTTGGCTTAGACCCACTTCCTCCAATTGATCATTTCTCTGAATTCCCTTAAACATCTCATGTCAAGATCAATCTCCCCTGTTGGTCGACTTCTCCTTATCAATAAACCCTTTGCTAAGTACGCCGTTTCCATATTTATGTTATCTTAGATGTTCCTGTACGTGAACCTCTTCAAGAGGTCTTGTACTATGTTAACCTTTTAATTTGGTCTGCAATTAAACTATCCATTTGTGCACCAATGAGACGCCCAGGTTCCCTCCAACCTAGGACGCCTATATATTACTATTTATTGTACCGCGTTGCTTATGTCTGGTTAATCACTCTAACAATAACACTACTTTCCCTAAGCTATTATTGCTTAAGCACCCTCTGCTGTGCCCTAGTAACGTTTGTAATATTGAATAGTTCCCTAGCGTTGACCATGTGCACCGTGCACTACCACGCTGGGAACAGGAGAGCTATAGACATTCTCCTTACAGGACAGACAATACCAAAACAGAAACTCCAAAATTAAACCAACCAAAAACATGAACTGACTGACCTTAAAGAGCAGCGGGAAACACAAAAGAAATGAGAAAACAACGTACCAGGTGGCACAGCGTCGAGCTGCTTATCCCACTATGGCAGAGGAGGAGGGGGGATTATGCAGATCATCATCATTGGGTTCTTCATTAAAGAAGCAAATTAATGTTGATAGTTAGGAGGTTGGGCATCCGCGTGATGAAGGTCAAGGTGAAGTAGATAGTTGTTGAGATTAACAATTTGGGCCTATATTGAATCCTCTATGAGCACAGCAACATGGTGTTCATCTTGGATGTGGGTGTCAGAAAGTTGGGCTAATTTTGCAATGTTGACTCTAGTGACATGTGTGGATGGGGAAAAATCTGCCAGTTCAGCGACATGTTTGACAGTGGTGATGGCAGTTTGATAGAGGCGTATTATTTCCTCTTTTTCAATAGGAGGGAAATTGGGGGGAACAAGGGAATGCAGCCCTTTTTTAAATCAGCGACAGATTTTACCATGGCTTTGTAAAGATGGCGATTTTTGGGTGAGGCCACCGCGGTCTTTGTAAGCTGGTGGTCGTTTTGGAAAGGGTAGCATTGGGTTTGGGGACATATTGGTTGTGCGGGGCTGGGGCATCAAAGTCTGAATTCAGATAAAGTTCTAAATCAATTGAATCACCCGGTGGTAGAACAATTCACCAGATTTGGTCACTTAATCCAATAAGTCCCAGGGATTTTGGTTGACTTGGATTGATTCAGTGACAGGTGGCTGTGGTTGGGTAAGTTTTGGTGTGGTAAAATTTTGGATTATTTATGGGTCCAAACATGTTCCCTATTGGTTGGCATGGGCGTAAATTGGCCAGTTTGGCTTTGGGTTGCTAGATTTTGCTGCTGATTCATTGAGCGCACAACCTAGGTGGTGGGGCAGCCAAACCCCACTTAACCGCTGTTGGTGTGGCCTCATGGGTGGATTTGGCCTTGTTTTCAGGGTTTATATTGCGTTGACAAGTTTATTGTATGCTCCAACTCATGGTAGAGGGGCAATTTGTGCAACCTTTGTAAATGCAAGGCCAAAAGAAATGGTCAGGTGCATATGGGATATAGCATTCGGTGGGATGTGCTGGGCCTTGTTCAGCTGTTGGAGGGTAGTGGTGACCATTTCCCGAGGTGCCACAAGGCGCTCAGCACCACTTGGGACAATGATTGGAGGATGGGGTCTTTGCCATAAGTGGACAGCCCTGACATCAACTCTTCATAAAGTGTTTGAGGAGGAAGGAGTGAGGGGAGGTTTGCAAAGGTCGCCACGAGTGTGGTATCATCTGGGAGATATGTTTGGGTGGTGGTAATGGGGGTGTTTTTGTATATTAAGGGCGTAGCTGCTGCAGTGGCCGCGTCCTCTTCAGTTGGGAAGCCTATATCAAAATAGCCCTTGTAAGGGTGGAAGTCTATAAATCCTGCCGGTTCAAAAGTGACAGTTGCCAGCTCAGTTATCACTTTATTAGCATATGGGAAGAGATGTCCATATTTGACATGGAGGAAAAAGTGGATAGTGAATCAAGGTAGAGCTAAGGGATGGGGGCGGGTTGGGTGGACTTGTGCGAGGTGTAGTGCTAAGTCCCTTGGAGGGACATAGCAGCCAGATGTATTTAATGGACTGGGGAGCCAATCTGCGCACGTTTGCCTGCTGGGAAGTAAATGCTAGCAGTAGAGCACCGCTGCCCCACACTGGGGCAGCAGGTGGTGGATCTGAGGACATAAATTGGGAAATTGATGCAGTGAGGCAGTGGTGGAAGATTGACTGTTTTTAAAATTGCTCAAAAGTGTTGTCAAGTGGAAAGAAAAGGGAATCAGCTGTTTTTATAAAAAATAAATAAATTAATGTGGCTGAAGCGATTGCTTCATATATTAAATAACTTTACATTATTTTGTGGACCAAAAATCTCCATATGTCCATCTGTTTCTCAATGGGCTTAACCCTGCGCAAAAGCCCTTCTGGCATATCTCATTGATTCCGCCAAATTATAAGACCTACCATCTCCAGTCTGATGGGCAAATGGATCGGGTCAACCAGATTCTTGAGCAGTATCTTTAGTGTTACGCCACTGCTGCACAGGATACCTGGGTGGATGACCCATTGGCACAATTTGCATACAAAAATGCCTACCATGCAAGACTAGGTTTATTCCTTATGATTCCATGTTGGGATATAATCCCTCATTCTCCCCAGGTCTGTGCCTTCACACGGAGGTCCACGATGTGGCAGATCATAAAGACAAATCCGTACCTCTCAATTCCTGGTCTGGGAGCATCTGACCAAAGCCATAAGCGATTACAAGTGGTTTGCAGATTGGAAACGTCTTCTTACACATAATATCATGGTGGGTTCATCAGTCATGCTTGATATGCACCATCTGCATATAAAAGTGCCCTCACAGAAGTTCATGAGCAAATGTTGAGCCCCCATGTTTTTTAAGAACATTTTGGTAACAGGGCCTTCCAGTTGTCTCTTACAGATCATAGGAAATAGCACCATGTTTTTCACACTTCCCAGCTGTCACTGTTCAAAGGCATGCCACCTGTGGATTTTGAGCTGATGGTAGCTGAGGAATCATCAGAAGCAAAGGTGGGGGCTATTTTCACATCCTGTCACTCATATCACTCGATGTGGTAATTGGTGGCCTAGAAAAGATTCCCCTTGCATGAAAATTCTGGGTTAGTGCCCCGATTGTGCAGATTGCCATGCGTTAGTGGAGGCCTTCCACGTTAAAAACCTGGATGCTCCACGCCCTCCCTATAAGGTTGCCTCCATTTTGGATACTAAGCTTTAAAGGCCACAGGAATGTTGTGTTGGCCCAGGTTCTCAATGGGGTGCTTTTTCTAAAAAGAGTTGGGTAATGTAAGTATTGAGGAGCAACCCCTAGTCCTGATAGGAGTTATTCCCATTTTGGATAAAGAAGGGGAAAAAGTCAGCGGCCATCCCCCTAATCACCCTGGGCGATTTAGCCCATGTGGTAGATGATAGGTGGTTGGTGGCATATCCCTTGAAGGTCGCATCATTTTCCCTCATGCCAACCACCCATGAGTTGGTGCAGAGAATCCAGTGTGTGGTGAAGTGGCAGCGGCCAGAGGCCTCTACCACCAGGTGGTTGTCAGCAATTCTCCCCTCAAAAGGTTGCTTCTGGAAGGTCAAGTTCTGCTGATGTAGTTAAAAAATATGCAAGAGTAAATTGAGTAAATCAGTTTCAGACATGGGATTTCTCATCTGCCGTGGCCCTTGGTAGCTGGTAATCGTAAGCCTGTCCCTGATAGGTATGGGTGCACCAAAACCCTTCCTGACTCAGTGAGACCAGACATGTGTGGCCTGGCTGTGGGCGCACCCAGTCACTCGCTGGACAAAGCGATGCCAATCTGCCAAGTGAAATTGTGGTAGATGGAAAAGTTGATGGCAAAAATTTGAGCGTGAGTTGGCTGGCTAGGCTGGGATGGATCCAGTACCATATAATTTTGAATGCTGATCTGGTATAATCAAATCGCAAAATTATTTTCATTGGCAAAAGCAATTGTTTGGTTCCCCAATTTATTTTAGGAGCTTATAAGGCAGCGGACTTCACAAGTTCCACTGTCACTCCATTTTTCCCCTTTAAAAAGGTCCAATAAAAACGATCAATAAAAATAATCTAATTTTAATTTGTGTATCTTAGCAGTCCACCAGACATTTTTTAACAATGGTTGCAAGTTTTTGGAATCAGTGGCTGGTGATCGTGGCTGCTTTACCACTGTTTTATCTAACATAATATGGATGTCTGTACCGCAGGTCTTCTGGCTGGTGTTCTGGGTGGTCACTCACCATGAGTTTCAGTCCAGTCTTATTATCAGCACGCTCCATGACACCTCCTCACCTACTTGCATGCCTGTTCTTGCTTCACTGGAGAACCTAAAAGAGTATGTTATATTCAAAAAGCCGTCCTTTCTCATCATCTATCAACAGAATGTACTATGGTTCTCGAAAGTTGTAAATTAAATCAGTAGTAGATAACCAAAAATACCATGAAAAGGAAAGGATGGTATGGTTCCAGGGGCTCTTATGGGTTCCTGCGAGATCACTCCGCCTAAAAATGATCAAAGAACATCATGACGTGATAACTCTAGGGCACCCTGGGAAAGCAAAACCCTAGAGCCTATCCATTATACATATAGGTGTAGTGAAATGTCTTCTCAGGTTGCAAAGTATACATAGGAATAACTTGTGTGCAACAGGATATTACCAAATAGTTGGCCCTTCAGGGTTGTTGGTACCAATCCAGAAGGCAGAGTGACCTTGGACTTCCCTCTCAGTTGATTTATTTGTGGAACTACCCCTCTCTGATGGGTATGACACTATCATGGCAGTAGTGGACTGGTTTATCAAGTTCTCCCACTTTATTCTATGTCACACCAAAATAACAGAGACTCAGATGGCCAAGTTGCTTGTTTCCCACATTCTCTCTAGTCATGGGGTGCCCCAAGAGACCATCAGTGACCGTGGGCCACAGTTCACATCTGTATTTTGGGTAGAATTATTCAAGACTCTTCAAATTTGCCTGTGCCATTCTACTGCCTTCCACCCTTAATCTGATGGGCAGAAAGGATGAGTAAATCAATGTTTGGAGCAATTTCTGCGGTGCTACATGGCAGCAGACCATTTAGACTGGGCCTCACATCTCTCTTTAACAGTTTAGTTATAACAACGTTCTTCACTCCACAATTGGGTGTTCTCCATTATTTGCCAACTATGGTTACAATCCATCTTTTAACATGGCGCCCAGATGTGGGTTCAAGGTGGAAGCCATGGTGGACTTTGCCAAGTTCATCAAGAAAGTACACACTGAGGTAAACACCAAAATTGGATGCGGCTATGAAGACCTACAAGGAGAATGAATATGGGAAGGAAATGGTAGGTCCAGAGTATAAGGAGCGGATCTAGTGATTTGGATGCCAGATATATCTTCATCAAGCAGCCGTGAAAGAAGTTGGGACTAAAATGATAGGACCCTACTGTATTGTCTGGAAGGTGGGCTATGCCACATACCAGTTGGAGATTTTGCAGAAATTCTGAATCTTTTCAACTTTCCATGAGAGTAAGTTGACCCAGTTTGAGGGGTCCCATCTAGAGATGTCAGAGTCATACCTTGTGGATGGCGAAACAGAGTGGGAGGTGGAAGTTATTATGTCTTCTTGCCGGGTGAAAAGAAGATTCAAATTCTGGTATCTTGGAAGGGTTTGATGCTGCAGAAAATAGCTGTGTTCCAGCTCATAATTGTGCTCATGCTCAGTACTTGATTGTCACTTTCCATAAGCGTTTCCCTGAAACTACAGATTTCAAGTCCACCATCAAAATGGCATCTGAAAGGTTACCCCAGCCCACAATAACTTCTCGCTATCTGACGTCCCTGGGGGAGGGATGGCACCTCAAAATAATGAGAGGGTTTGTCATGGTTAAATGACATAATTTTGGGAGTGGATCATAGGGATAAGGAGGAGATGGGCCAGGCCAGAGGAGTCAAGTTGGCCGCCCTCTATGACTTAGATACACTAAAGATAAATGTTGAGTTTAGGTCAAAAAGGCTCAAGTTCATCACCAGTAATCGCGTGATGGAGCCCAAACGTTAAATTGAAGGGTTAAAATTACTGGTTATAGTTTAAACAAGGATGGTTTGTTATTTTTCTATTCTAAAAGTGGATTGAATTCGTTTACCAAGTTTTTGAATGCAAATGATTGTGAGGTTCAGTTAAAATCAAAGTTTCAGGTTTGGGCATACTTGAGCTACAAAACTACTATTAGTAATAGCATCTTTCCATTGGCCAGAGCCATATCCAAGCCAATAAAGTGATTGAAACCCAAATTTTCCAAATTTTTTTAAATTAGTTTTTCCCTCCTTAATCTATTTGTTGGTAATTTCTTACAATAAAGAAATTTGGTTTGTTTATATTCTTCTATACTATACTACCTTTTGTTAAACTCAAGAAATATCTCCCTAGAGTGGTATCCTGCATTTCTTTCATTAGCGCTGAAGTTGAGAACACCGTTGTTGGAATTTTAATTGACCACACTATCCAACCTATTGACCAATTAATGAATTTGACGATTTACTATAATTGTATAGTCTCAGCAAAGGTTGCTGACTTGAGAGATTATCATCAGGAATCATCCAATGATTTTATTTAACCAAGGTAAAAATGACCAGGGGATGGACATTACCAAACTAAGAACTAAAACTAAAACTAAAACTAAAACTAATGTAACTAATCAATTCAAACAAAACGCCCAAAATGGACGGATTGAGTGAAACACACCTAACAAAACAACCAACCAGGTTGGCAGCGGAGACCGCTTATTCCTCCATGGTGGAAGGGGAGGGGGGATCAGGGGGCTCATCTTCAGCAGCAGCTTCCTCATCCCAGAGTAGTGTACATGTCAAGGCGGATAGCAAGGGCATTGGGGCATCAGCGGCATGTGGTTTGATATCTTTGATAATTGGTACTTCCAAGTAATTGCCAAACTTAAAATGGCAGTAACATATTTTGCTAAAGCTTTTTCAGATTTGACGTGGGCGTCTGGTAGTTTAATGAACGTGCCAATATTAGTTCGGGTAATCTTAGCTTTCAGATTCCGTGCTACAGTTACCACGTTCTGGATAGTGTCAGTGATATTTTTGTGTAGTTGTTTCACATTAATCTTACTTTATGGAGTAAGATTTTTGGGGATTATAGGAGGCGGAATTCCTCCTGCAAGTGCTGCCACTGATTTGGCGGTGGCTTTGCGGAGGGGACGGCAATCTGGTGTGGTAGCTGCTTCTACTGCAAGCTGGTGGTCGCTGTAGAATGGTTCAGCATTTGGCTGTGGGGCATATAAACGAGGGGGGAATTCTGCATCCCATTTTGCATTACAGAACTGATTGACTGCAGTGATGGTTCTTCAATGATATTACCTGATTTATCAATTCTATCCAAAAACTTCCATTGGTTCTAGTTGAATTGAATTGGGGAATTGATGTATAGTTGAAATTGGTTGCGTTGAATGTTGCATGGGATTGAACTAGGGTCCAATCCTGCTCTTGATTGGAAAAATCATGTGTGGCACTAGGGCAAGGTGGAGACTGATTGGTGGCTGCAGGTGCAGCTTCAGCAACAGGCTTTGGGGGAGGGGGAGATAGGATTGTACCCAGGCCAGAATTGGCGCAGGGTGGGCAGCAGATTGGTGGCTTTTGGACAAACTATCAGCACTGTCAGAAGCAGCTAGATATGGGCACTTGAGTTTTGAGTGGTCTAACTCAAAACAGGATGAAAAAATCGTCCATCCTCCCTTGACGTGGGCCTAGAATGGATGGTCGGGGGCAGAGGGGATAACAATGCAAGGGGTAATTGACAGGGCAACTTTGTTTATTTCAGGGCTGATTGTGGAATACACCCGAGGCCCAGCGAGGCATGTGGCCCCTTTTGGGACCACAAATTGCAAGATGGGGTTGGATACATAGGCTGCCAAACCTTCCATCAACTCCTGGTGGAGCACCTCAGGGGAAAGGTGGATAGGCAAACTAGAGAACTGAACCACCAAAGTGGTGTCTTCTGGGAGCCAGGTCTGAGTTGTTGGGAGAGGAATATCCTGGAAGACCAGGGGCACCATTGCCGCAGTGGCAGCATTGGCTTCACAGGTGAAGCTGAGATTGAAATACCCCTTATAGGGGCAGAAGTCAATAAAGCAGGTGGGATGCATCATACCTGAGCCATTTTGATAATGGATTGGTCATTGTAGGGGAAAAGTTTCCCATATTCAACCCTAAGGCCAAAACGCATGTTGCTCTGGGGGAGCACCAGGGGGCAATGGGGCACCACTTGGGTTCGAGTGAGATGGGCGTCAAGATCCTTGGGAGGAATGAATTGTCCTAGGGGTTTGGTATGCCTGGGCGAGCCAGTCTGAGCGCATTTTCCTGTCAGATGGAAAATGGCGGGGGAGTTTTGCCACTGCCCCACATTGGGGCAGCCAGTGGAGAATCTGATGACATCAGAGCAAAACTATGGAGGGCGATTGAGTTTTATTTTTTTAACCATATAAATTTCTTGGAAAGTTACACCAAGCGGAAAGAAACTACTGAGTCAAGGATATATGAATCATCCCCAAATGATAATGAGCATAAATTTGATAAATGAATAACACCTGATAGTTAAATTATTGCAGTAAAATGATCTAATATCTTGGTAGTGGTTGCCAACTGATAAGATTATTCTTGATAATCATCCCCAATGATATTCAGTATAAATTCAATAAGGGAACAAAACCCAATAATTAAATTATTGGGAATTGTTCAGAGTAAATGGATGGGGAGTTACTGGAAACTACCTAAGCATTCTAATGCCGGTGGTAAATGGTAGAATCGTCATCATCCAAAACAATTGGTTTTGAGTTCCTAACACCAATTATTTGGTCGCCAAACAGCTGAGGATTACACTGCCTAAGAAAATCAAGTCAAAGATACCTGAATATATTTGGTGCTTAAAACTTGAGGGTCAAACCAGTATAGGAGAGCAAATAATTCTCAGCGGACAGCTGAAAAGTTGTGTGCCAATTTTACTATAAAAATCCCCATATATTCCCTAATAAATTAGATAAATACTTGACAATAACTAAGTTGTTTTACATTGGTTGTTTAATAATACCTTAGGATAAGAGTGCAATGATTTGATATCCTTAGGTAGTTGTTATCAAGTCTACACTTTGCTATACAAGAAGAGATAAGAAAAATGTTTCTCCCAGTACCAAAGTCTTTAAGACAAAGAAGCACCTGTCTAGTGTTGGACAACTAACTCAACAAGGCTTTTGGGCAATCAACCATAATAATAGTATTCAAACTACTATTTCTTCAGTTTAAATATTTGAAATAATCAATGTAAGTTATCACAATTCTAATATGACTGGACAATAAGCCCTAAGTTGTTATGGCAGAATGGTTATAATCCGCTGAGCCTGAGTATGAGTTACAATTTTAGAGCGCCTTAAGATGAGGCGATATTAGATTAGAACATATGGTTATTGGATCACTTCCAAATGAGGTGATTATGAGATATTGATGTATGATGAATAGTTGGTAAATCTACTCAAATCAGGCGATTGTGAATTTAATGGATGAAGATTTGCTGAAACAAATGAGATTTGACAGAACTGAATTACTAAGCCAAGGAAATGATATCATCCAAAGTCACTGAGATATAAGAGAGATGAGATGGTTGACAGAGGAGGATTGTTAGTATCTTAGAGTGAGCAAACCAGCGAGGATCCGCTGGAGATATATTAAATTAAATAAAGAGTGTTTTTGAGGCAATTGCTCCCTATTTATTAAACATTTATTAGTTTTGGTTAAAGAATGATGATCGTCATATTGTCAGTCCTATTACTCAGTGGGCTTAACCCTGTGCAAAACCCTTTTGGAGTATCTCACTAATTTCACAAAATTTATGGCACTGGTGCTCACTACACGGGGTCCATTGATTAATTGCAAAAAGTTAAAATCTTTAGTTGTCAGCCATTTTATATCCGCTTACTTTGAAAGGGAGTCTGCTCAACATACTGCACTAGTGGAATATGCAGAACTCAAACTCACCTTGAACACTCTGCTCAAAAAGCAGGAGGTTCTTTTGCAGGAGTCTGTATTGATCAGCTGGCTCCATTTAATCGCAATGGGAATATTCATAAGTTCTTTAAGTGATTTGAGTTTGTAACAGAAGGAGACTCAGATCAATATAAAGCAAAACTGATAGTATCCTCCTTGGATGTTGAAAGCGCTTTTCAAATCACCTGTTACCTTCCAAACAGTTCCATTTCATATCAAGAGGTAGATTATACTGTGCTATGGCTGTTTAAAGGACCTGCAAAGATGTCGCAGCAGAAGGCTGAGTTCTTGATTATTGGGTTTAAGCACAACAAAACCCTCACTGCATTTGCTGATTGGTTCATGGCGGAAGTTCAAGTGTTAATTGGGGTGGTATTTTATCTGAATCTGATGTGTGCATTATGATGACCTCCGCAGTGAAGCCATATCATGAACTTTACAATGCCATGACCCAAATTTTGGACAACAATGTCCCCCTGCTTAAGATTTTGCAGTTGTTGCGCCAGCTATCTGTAACATTCCCTCCACCCAATACTAAGCGAAAACATACCGCCGCCATCATTGAACCTTATTATTTGGAGACATCTGTCCTTTTGGCTCAGATTCTGCCAAGTTACCCTCAGAAGTTCAACTTCCACTTTGGACCTTCTTATTGCCAAACCTCTAACTATTGACCTGGCGTAATTATGCCAATTGCCCACTGACAAATCATTGGTGAGGCTCATCTTACAACAAGTAAGGATGCAGACTTTACGTGGTTAACTTTATCAAATGCAACCCTTGGACACTTGGCATTAGATTGCCTAATCGTCAGGTTCATCACTTACAGCAGGAACAGTACTACCAGTTAAAAGTCAGAGCGGAGTAAAGACATGACTCTCAACCTCCGCTAACCTAACCCCAAACGTCCCAACTGAACCTTTAGTATTCTATTCAGTGGAAGTCCCTCCATACTACAACGCATTCCTATATCAGCAGCCGATTGGAAGTGTGAATATATTGACATGAGCAAAAGTTGAGGATATGGCGGAAGGAGGGCCTATGGAGCAACCAAAGCCATACGCTTGTCAAATATTTGACCAAGTTTCACCTGATGAGCTAGACCCCTCCTCTAATGCACCTTCCCTGTGTGGAGTAAATGCCGCCCTTCCGGTTGACACTATCCTCTAAGAATACCCCAAAGTCAGTGAGGGTATTATGAGCTTCTTTGGGAAAAGAGACCCTCAAATTTCCACGTGTTAAACAGTCAAAATTTATCTTACTTTGAGTGTACATACTGTGACATTTTTGTAGCAAAAACCCAAGTCTGCACTATAATAGATACAAGCGCTTCAGTTAATATAGTGTCCACTAAGTTGGTGGCTTTGTTGACACACAAACCTGATGTGGAACACCAAATGGTGTATAGGACCACTGGAGCAGAAACCACGATCTCTAAGGGAGCGCACAGCGCACATCCATTACAGTTTGGGTCAATTGTCATTGTAGCCCCAGCGATAGTGTTGCCAGTAGATAATTTTTACATGTTAATTGGAACCGCATTCATTCAACACTTTGGGGCTGTCATGGATATGGTGGAGGAGACCTTTGAAATTGTGGGGCAGCGGATCCCAATTTATTTCACCTCCAGCGGAGTACCCTGGGATTTGGTGCATATGGGACATGTCAATCTCGCATATATTGACAGTGTAATTCCAGTGTGCTACCATCATTTAAAGAGGAAAATCTGGGCCCTTCCTCGGCAGATATATGAGTATCAAGGGTTGCCTATCCGAGCTTCTGGGCCTTTATCTATCCCCTCTGGAAACCAAGTCCTTTTAAACACTGATTTAGAGGTAGAAGTACCAGCTGGGCTCTATGGGGAGGTCATTGGGCCATATCAGCAGTATCAGCTGGAGCCTCATGTGGCTTCAGGCATTATATTACTAGGACATGGAGAAATCAAGTTTTATTAGCAAACCTACAAAACGAACCTCTGCAGATCCACAAACACCATTTAGTTGCATATTTGCATTTGATACCATAGGGGAGGTCTCACAGGTACATGAGTTTGGGTTGCTGGATGAACATGATCTACCCATCAAAACACATCCCAGCGTAATGACTGTGGTACCAAGCAACTTATTAATGGGGTTGTCTGAAGTGCAGAAGGATTAAACAATAGTTCAATTTTAAAATATAAAGAGATTTTTGCTGTCAATGACCATGACTTAGGATGTGCATGGGGGTGGTCCATTGGTTGGACATGGAGATCATCCTCCCATCAAGTCACGACCAATCCACCAATCAAGGGCAGCTGAGGAAGCAGTGACAACTGAGATCAAAGAGCTACTGTCAGAGTTACAGTTCTCTAGACTGTCGCTGAGGTCCAAAGGTGGCTCAAAGCTGAAAATTCACAAAAAGGTTGAGAAGGAAGTGGAAACTGGTTAGAATACCAAATGATTTATTAGGTTAAAAGGTATAAATATTTATAGGATGAGTGGGGACACAGTGCCTTAAGGATCGTCATGGCCTATCCATTCAGGATCTTTCCTGGTATTCCAGATTGACCACCTTGTTGGCATCCTCAATGTATTTCATCGCCCGCCTGACCAAATTGGTGGAAATGCTGCCCCATGTGACTCAGGAATTGGGGATGAGAATCCTGAAGTCATTTTTGTTTGGATAGGTTTAAGAGTCAATTCATTATGGCTCAATTTGGAAGTGGGGAGTTTGATTTGTTCATTATTTCAAATCCCAACAACGCCTCTTCAAGATCCTGTTGGAGGGGGGTATACAGCCTAAGGAACTGGCCATGCACCCAATTGACCACAACCCTTGGTTGACGTCAGCAATGGAGTACTCAGACTTCACCCTATGAATGACCTTATAGGGTCCAGACCAAAAAACGTCTAGCTTATTTTGTCAGCCTCCAAGTTGATGGTGATAGAAAAGAACAAGGTTACCTTCTTGAAAAGTTAGTAAAGATGGTCAGCCAGGATTAAATCGGGATGTCTCTCTTCCAGTAGTGGTGACAATGCCTTGTGTGGCTAGGGCTTAAAGCCAGACAATTTCTTTGGCTAAGGCCTTCATAGTTAATTTGGAGTTCTCAGGTGTGGAGGTCTCAGGCAATGGCTGGATGCTACTTGGTAGCTGAGGTGCACGCCCATATAGAGCTTCAAATGGGACATCTTGATGACTCAGTGGTAGTTTACCCTATAGGCAAGCAAAGCGCTGGGTAAGTAGTGGTTCCAACGGGCAAGATCTGAGGTGGCCAACTTTTGTAAAAGAGAAATAAGAGTTTCATTAGTGCGTTCTACCACCCCATTAGTAGATGGATGGTAATGGGCAGCGAAACTCTGGGTAGTGCCAATTAGAGAGGTAAGTTCTTGTATTACATGTGAAGTGGAGTTCAACCCATTTTCTGAAAGTAAGTTTTGGGGCACCTATGCTGGGTTAAAATGGATTGAACAAGGAAGAGAGCTGTGGCTTTGGCAGTGGCAGCTGGGACCAAAATTGCTTCAACCCACTTGGTTAAGTGGTCCATGGCTAAGATAATATACTTATGGCCAGCCAACCCAGTGGGAAGAGGGCCCACCACATCAATGCTAATGACATTGAAGGGCCCCGTCAGGGTGATAACTGAGTGTTGGAATTGAGGATTGGCTTGGTCTTGAGATTGGCAAGTCATACATGCCTCCAAGACCTCTTGGATGGTTTCTACCATTTGGTCCCAGTTACATCTTGACTTCAGCCATTTGTGAGTCTTCTTAATGGCTAATGCCCCATAGTAGAATGGCCTTCTAGAATAACATCAGTTAGGGAGGAGGGGCAGACATATGGGAGCCACTTTTTATTGACATTCTTGTAAAGCAGCCCATCCTTAATTTAGGTCTCAAGTCATCCTTCAGAGTTCATCTTGGACCTTGGGGGTCTCCAACGCCCACTGCTCAGGTCGTCCTATTATATCATACAGCTGGTCCTCCTCAGGGGTCAAAGCTGCTAGCACCAGCATCCTGATAAAGGCCATCAGCATTTTGATGAATTGCACCTGCACTATGGACAATGGTGAAATCATATCTCTGTAGTCGTAAAGCCCACCTGGATAGTCAGCCATCTGGTTCCTTCATTTGCTGCAGCACTGGAGTGAGGAGTGTTCTGTAACAATAGTAAAATGAGTACCGTAGAGATAAGGCTGACAATGTTTGATGGCTAGCAGGACAACAAGGCACTTTCTCTTGGTAACGCTGTAGTTCCATTCAGCTTTACTCAACATCTTACTAAAATAGGACACGGGAAGGTTGACTTAGTTTTCATCATGTTAGGCTAGGATAGCCCCGATGACAACATTGCTTCCATCTATAAACAACAAGAAGGGTTGGTCAAAGCGCGGGTAAATTAGAATGGGTTTTGTACATAGAGAAGTTATCAAGGCATTAAAAGCCTGTTCTTGTTCAGGATGCTACTCAAACGGCACATTTTTCTGCAGGAGGTAAATCAGTGGCTTGGCTAGGTCAGCAAACCTGGGGGTAAACTGATGATAATAGCCTACCATGGCTAAGAATATTTGGTTATCTCTTAAGCTTTGGGGGCATGACATCTTCTCTATGGCGTCGACCTTGTCTGGTATAGGCTGGATGCCATCCTTGGAAACTTTGTGTCCCAGAAACTCCATTTTGGATTAAGAAAGAGCACTTTAAAGGTTTAAGCTTTATGGAAGCCTTTCATAGCTGATTGAAGACCTCCCAGAGATGCTCAATGTTCCCATTAAAGGTTTGAGAGAAGACAATAATGTCATCTAGGTAGACAAGGACGCATGAAAGCTTCAAATCCCCAAGGATCTTGTCCATGGCACGTTGGAAAGTGGCCAGGGCGTTACAAAGGTCCTGTGGCATCCTTGTGGGCTCGAATAGTCCTTTGTTGGCTATGAGCATGCACTTATCTTGATCTTCAGGGGCAAGCTCAACCTGCCAATATCCGCTGGCAAGGCCCATGGCGTAAAAGTACTGGGATCCGGCAAGCAGATGGAGGTAATTGTAATTTGGGGGCAGAGGATAACTGTCCTTCTTGATGATGGAGTTGAGTCATAGGTATTCCATCACCACCCGGTGGCTGACATTCTTTTTCCAAACCATCAGAAGAGGAGAGGCCCAGGGGCTGCGCAATAGTGTCAGGAGTCCAACGTTGAGTAGTTGTTTGAGTTCCACTGCCACCTGAGCTTCTTCAACCTTGCTTTTTTGGTAGGGTCGGAACTGGAAGGGGGAGCATCCCCAGTTTCTACATGATGTAGGACTCCATTCATTCTTCTGAAGTTGTAGGTCAAGGCCGAAAATAGGTCCAAATACTCCTCCAACAACTCTTGAACCTTACGTTGTTGGTCATCCAAGAGTCTTTGCCAATATTGTTATTGATTAGACTGACTGAGGGAGGTGCTTTCAAGCCAAAATCTCTCAAGTCCCCAAAGCTTTGGACATCGGCAATAGCCTCCACCAGTAGTAGGCGGACATAGGTGGCAGGACTGTTTGGACCTACTATTTTGGGTTTGTCAGTAAGTTTGGCCAACAACACTGATATAGATCCAGCATATGCTGGATCTAGGATCCCCTGTCAGGTTAGCACCTCTTTTGTGGATGGGTTGTCTTGGCCTCAGACCTCCAATAGATATCCCAAGGGGATGTTAACATAGACCCAGGTGTCAGCAATGAATTAGGACATCAGAGATATTGTAGTCGCCCTAGGTAAGTAGATCAGCATGCCCTCTTGACCATCAACAGCAGGAGGGGGCAGTCATACTTGGGAGCCCCTAATGTGATATTTGAGCCAATTGATTTGTCCTTCACTCTCCAGTAAACAAGCTCAGGCTTTGACCTCTCTTTAGAAGTTTGAAAGGTCTCAAAGATCAGAGGGACCCGATGCCCTATTAGGGATAGAAAGCTACCATCATAATGGAGTACTGCCAAATAGTCTCAAAGCAATTGAGTCCCAAGGATTAGGTCATAGTTAGGGTTATCTAGAGCAACAGCTGGGGTTGTTTACAGCAAGTTCTTCAAACCGTAACAGTAGAGATGAATAAGCTCCTATATATTGGGTCCATTGTGTGCCAACCGTGCCTTACTCCATATAGTGTGGCATATCTGGAGCGATCTTGACGCACTTCATTAACTTGGAGGATATGACATTCACAGGGGAGCCACTGCCAACTATGGCAAGGACTGGTATTTCATGAACTCAAACTGCAACCCAGGTAACCAGACTTCTGAACTGAGGCGGCAGTATGAGGAACATGGGAGATCATCAGAAGATGAGTAAGCAGTATTAATCTCTTTATCATCATTTGATACTGAAACTTCTTCTCCAGATGTGGTAGCTCCAGGTTCGTTCAAGGTTATGGAGGATCCTTGAGGCTGGGTAGGGATGTCATCATGAAGCACCTCGTCCTTCATACTATGGCCCTTTTCCTGCCTCCTTTGAAAGTTGTTTCCAGCAGGTCTTGGCACTGTGTCTTAAACTGTTACAGTAAGTGCACCGAGGTCAAGAATTTTTCTGATTTTTGACCACATGGACTTTAGGACTGTTAGAAGGGCCTGTAAATGTAGCCTTAGAGTGTAGAGTTGACACAGGGATCTCGTTAAGTGCTTCCTTGATTTCTTGGATGCAGGTAAACCCATTCTTCTGTCCAATCATATTCATTTGAACCTCAGGGTAGGATCCCATTGCAGAAATGATGGTGTTAATAGCATCATCCAGGGTGATACGATTTTTAGTGACTAAGGGTTGTGATTGGGCGTAAAAGCTGCTGGCAAACTTCATGAGGCTTTCTCCTTTATTCAGTTGGATACCCCTGAATGCCTGTTTTTGGTTGGACAGGGTTTGATTGCTGCCAAATCTATTGGATTAAGGCGGTACAGACCTGTTCCCAGGTGGTGCACTTCTTCAAATGGGGGGTCATAATCTCCTGGGTGGTGCTATCTAGGCAGGAGTGGATATGCTTTACCTTCTGTTGATCGGTGGCCTTCTCCATGGAGCTCTCATATGTGTACAGGAAGGAGGCAATGCTCTTCTGGCCGGGGGTGAACCTTTCTTTAAAACTAGGTTTAAAGTTAATTACAAGTGGAGTGGAAAATGGTGTTAACACCAGGGATGGATGCTGGCTTTAAGGTCTCAGTCTCCGCATAGTTGTGGGGGCCCTGCTGGTCTAGCTGTCATTGTAGGCCCTCAAGGTTCTCTTAGATATCATCCCAATTTTGGTTGAGGGAGGAAACGTAAGCTTTATTTGTGAGTTGCTCCTTTAAGGATTGAATGTCAGTGCCCTAAAGCAAAGCTGACTCTCATGGGTGGTCAAACGGGTTTCAAACCCTTGACATTTTTGCTCTAGCTGAGAGATGCGAATATCAGTAATTTCAGCAAAAGCACTTAGGTTGCCCATTTTGTCTGACAGGGTGTCAATGGAGACCCTAGGGTAGAGGGGGACTCCATCCACTCAAAGTTTGCACCCCTGAGCTACATTCTGAATTTGATTGCCTAGGGTAGCCAAGGCTGTTATCACATCCTTCCACTATGGTTCCTCATGGCCATCAGGAGTGGGAGCTGAGGGACTTGGGGCCTGGAAGGTCCATGGGGACCCTCTGGCACTTTGGGTCATACACGTTCTTTGGGGCCTTCAGGACCCCTGGGCCCTTCAGGACTTTCACCCCTGGAGGAGTAGTTGCGAGAGGTTAGCTCCCAATAGTGTTGTTGTAGGGTTCATACCAGATCCTTGACCTAAAGGAGGCGCTGATTCCAAGTTGCCTCTAGGAGTTGGACGTTCTAACGTAGCTCGTCCTCAAGATAGCCAGAAATCCTGCTATCTAACACCACAATTTAATCTCAGACTTCGTTGATCAACTGTCATTTATCAATAATTGCCTCATGGTTGTTGTGAACAAAGGAGGAGGCTGCGTTATAAAAATCAAAAATGCGATTGTGCAGGGCCTGGATGAGCCCCAGTTGTTGAACCAAACTCTTGATGGTGCAACCCAACTAGTTGGAGTAGGTGATGAATAGCTGGGTGAACAAATTTTTGAAGGTAGCGTTTGGAACCCAGTTTGAGTTTTTTTGCAAGCAGCTGGGCCGAGTCATAGAGGTCCCACATGGTAGAGGGAATGGAAGAGGCATGGGAACAGCTGGAGCGGGCACCCACGGAGTTAATGCCATTTATTAATTATTGGACACCATTGTTAAGGTTTTCATACTGAAGTTTTTACTGACTTCCATCAATAGAAGGCAGAGAGAACTAGATGCATCCTGGAATTCTAACCTTTCAGGTTGCGCGG
Source organism: Massospora cicadina (assembly GCA_022478985.1). Taxonomy (NCBI): domain Eukaryota; kingdom Fungi; phylum Entomophthoromycota; class Entomophthoromycetes; order Entomophthorales; family Entomophthoraceae; genus Massospora; species Massospora cicadina. The sequence continues at coordinate 53,336 of JAKSZP010004481.1, forward strand.
GTGGTATTTAATATTGCTAAGTACTAACCCATCAGTCAACGTTTCTTAACTGACCAGCGACTTGGTCTTCAGGGATGCTAGTATTTTCCATTGTTTGTGATAGAAGTTTTCATTTAGAACAGCTTGGATCCCCTTTGGTGAGCACTACATTTGTCAGTGTTACAGTTCTCTAGACTGTCGCTAAGGTCCAAAGGTGGCTTGAAGCTGCAAATTCTCAAAAAGGTCAAGAAGGAAACGAAAAATGGTTAGAATACTGAATGATTTATTAGGTTAAAAGGTATTGATATTTATAGGGTGAGTGGAGACACAGTGCCTCGAGGATTGTCATGGCCCCATTTATTCAGGATCTTTCCTGGTCTTCTAGATTGACTGCCTCGTGGGCATCCTCAATGTATTTCACCTCCCAAGTGACCAAATTGGTGGAAACGCCACCCCACATGACTCAGGAATTGGGGATGAGAATCCTGAAGTCATTTTTGTTTGGATAGGTTTGAGATTCAATTCATTGTGGCTCAATTCAGAAGTGGGGAATTCAATTTGTTCATTATCTTGAACCCCAATAGCTACTGGAGCAAGGGATTCTCAAACCTTCGAAGAGTCCTTGGGCTTCACCTGTTCTGATTGTAAAAGAGAATAATGTACCAAGCATGTGGTAATAGACTACCAGAAGCTCAGCAGTATCACCAAAAAGGACTCATATCCCTTGCTGCAGATTGACAATGCGATGGATCAATTAGGAAGATCTCATTAATTCTCCGTGAATGATTTGATATCAGGATATTGGCAGATTGAGTTACCCACAGCGGAACAGGAAAAATGCGCCATTATCACATCTAAAGGGCTTTTTCAACCAACTCATATGCCACAAGGGCTGCATAATGCCCCAGCTATGTTTTAATGAGCCATGGATACCATTCTCGGCAACCTGAAGCTTTCATTTGTCCTTGTGTACCTCAACGATATCAATATCTTTTTATAACGTTCTCTGAGCATCTTACCCATCTGGAAGAGGTTTTCGGCTGGCTTGCAAAGGCCAATATCAAGATCAAGCCTCAAAAATGTTCCTTCTTCAAAGAGCATTTAGAGTACCTAGGGTTTGTAGTAGACGTGACCGGGCTGAAGCCTCAACCAGTAAAGGTAGAGGCTATCCAAAAAAATGACTGCACCAAGCAACAAATGTGATGTACAGGTATTTTTGGGGATGGAGGTATTACCGCCGCTTTATACCCAACTTTAGTTGTATTGGAGGTCCGCTGCTTGAGTTTTTGAAAAGGATGCTGCATTGAATTGATGGAATTCTGACAATGCTCTAATAATTTACTATGAACGGCGCTGATTAGTGCACCAGTGCTACAATACTTGAACTTTGATAAAAAAATCATCGTTCAAATGGATGCCTCCCTTTCTGCCATTGGGGCGGTCCTATCTCAAAAAGACAATAAGGGGGAGGAGCACCCTGTTGCATACTGCAGTCGGAGCTTGAACTGCCATGAGCATAATTATACTGTGACTGAGTGGGAGTGCTTAGCGGTGATTTACACATGTAAGCAATTTAGAGTATATCTGCATGGAGTGGAATTCAAGGTCATAACAGATCATGCTTTGTTACACTGGTTGCAAAACCTCAAGGATCCTGAAGAGCGTCTAGCCTGGTGGGCCCTCAAACTGAAGGCTTTTGACTTTAAGATTCTCCATCACCCTGGAGCAAAACAACAGAACGCTGATTGATTGTTGAGACTACTAACAGTTGCAGATACGGCAGATCTGAGCAACATAATGTATGATAAGATGCTCAGAGGAAAGTACAATGATGAGCCTCCACAAGTCATAAAGGCGTTGAATGGAATGTGAGCTAAAAATTTTTTCAGCGGAATGGTGAGATATACAAGAATATTGGTGATTCAACATTAAACTTCCCGTGACCCTTGGCATGGCCTAACATTATCATGAGCGCACATAGGGCTGTCAGACATGGTTGCATGTGCAAGACAATAAAATTGTTGCGGCCTCAGTATTACTGGGAAAGCATGAACTTCAATGTGCTTGACACTATCTCCTCCTGCCACCAGTGACAAGTGGAAAAGCTGTTCCACCAGAAGACCTCATACCAGTTAGTAAAACTGCACTTTGCTTGGCTTACAATTTTTCATTGATGTTGTTGGACCTCTGCCAACGGGAGCTAACTGGTCAAAGTAAATTCTGGTGGTGATAGACCACTTGACCAAGTGGTTTGAAGCAAGTGCAATATGAGACTTGGGGGCAGTCACAGTGGATAAATTCATAATGGAATGCATTATCCAGTGACAGGGTTGCCCTCAGTTCCTCCTTACTAATAGCAGAACTAACTTCACTTCCCACATTCTCCCAAAGCTTAATGAGCTGATGGCCATCTGTGGGGTTCTGAAAACCCCATACTACCCTGAGTCCAACGGAATGGTAGAGCTGGTCAATGGTACTTTAGTGATCATACTCTGTAAATTAGTAGCAGATCGACACAAGATTGAAGTTCCCTTATGTCCACCGCCATCTTTGCCTATAATACTAGTTATCATTCTGCCATGGGTAAGAGCCCCTTCCAATTACTGTATGGATGACACCCTGCTCTTCCGGCGCTGCTATATGACTGTGTAGAAGATACTGACAGAATGGATTCCCAACGTTATCTAATGACCCTTTCTGACACATTAATCAAATTTTAAACCAAAGTGTAATCATTCAGTTTAGCCAAGAAGATTAAGACTCAAGCTGCCAATTAGATATGGCGTAGCAGGTTAACCCAGTTCAAAAATGTGTACATGGTTCTATTCCATGAACAACATCGTTTTAAGTGGAAGTACAAGTTGTTTAGTATTTGGATTGGGATATTCGAAGTTATTGAGAAGACAGGTGTGGATGAGTATACTATCAAGGACCCTGCAAGCAGCCTGATCATCAACTGAGTGCACGCAAAGTTCCTCTGGGCATATAAGCAATAGGAGACTTATTGTCCAGTCAAGGGGGGGTAATGTCATATTCTGATATGACTGGATGATAAGCCCTAACTTGTTATGGTGGAATGGGTAGCATCCGCTTAGCCTGAGTATGAGTTACAGTATTAGAGCGCCTTGAGATGAAACAATATTCAGTTAAAATGGATGGTTATTGGATTGCTTCCAAATGAGGTGATTAAGAGATATTGATGTGCACAAACAGGTGGTGAATTGCCTCAAAAGTATGCAATCATGAATTTAATGAATGAAGATTTGCTGGAACCATTGAGATTTGGAAGAACTGAATTACTAAGCTGAGGAAATGATATTGTCCAAAGTCACTGAGATATAAGCAAGATGAGATGATTGACAGAGGAGGATTGTTAGTAGCTTAGAGTGAGCGGACCAGCGAGGATTCGCTGGATTTATATTAGATTAAATAAAGAGTGTTTTTGGGGCAATTTCTCTCTATTTATTAAACGTTTATCACTTTGGTTTGAGGATGACAATCGCCATATCATCAGTCCTATTACTCAATGGGATTAACCCTGTGCAAAACCTACTTTGCGTATCTCACTGATTTCGCCAAATTTATAACACAAGTATTCCAAGATCTGTGCAGTTGAAATCAGGGCACATAAGCGAGCAATCATCTAGCAGCCCAGATTTTAGCAACCGTCTTTGGCGTGTGTGACTTGTTTATAGTAATAAGTTTTTTTCTGGTGAGTTATAGACACTTTCTTCACACAGACTCTGGTTATCCAAGGGAGGAGTGATCTAAGTGTGAAAACTTTTTGAAAAGTTTTTTGGGCTAAATTAAAAGATAAGCAACATTGTTCACCCTATAATTCATTCCAATTTTAACTTTCATATTGATTTTGCATCTAGACCCTCCCTCTCATACCACAAAACTTTAGGTTATTTCACAACTTGAAAAAATTTGCAATATCTCAAATATAGTTTAAATTCTTTTAAGCTCTGATTCCTTTTAACTAGGCCAGTACCCTTCCAAGTGGGAGCACTGGCTTATTGTAAGGCCCAGGACTCCTGATATCAATCTGGACCAGGTCATGAATTCTTTCATGATTTAAAAGGGCTCAAATTCTAGGGCCCTTCTTCTTACTCAGATTACTGATCTAGAGAATACTGTAAGTTTGTGAAGCATCCCCTGCACCTTGACTGGGAGGCATTCCCTTTTTGCACAAAAAAGGGCCCAAAGAAGGTGACAATCCCCCTCATCACCTAGGGTGATCTTGCCCATGTGGTAGAAGAATGGTGGGTGACAGCCTACCCTCTATGTGTTCCTTATTCTCACCCTATTTAGCCACAAATGAGATGGTTAAGGGAATTGGGGTGATGTTCACTGAGGTCACATTGGGAAGAGGATGTCAGCCAAAGGGTAATGGTGAGCACGCCACTTCAGCATCAATGTCAGGGTCTGCTGAGGGGGGCAAGGAATACTAATCAATCGGAGGGTCCAACTGCAATGATAAACTTTGTGTTGTGTTGATAAGGAGAAAATTTTTGAATAAATTGGGGGACCCAAACCCAGTGAAATCAAATGTGTGAAATCCATTCAATACCCAGTGGTACAGGGCCCCCATGCCCTGGACATGGGCGCTTCCAGTCACCCACCAAATGAAGCAACGCTGAGCCAAGTGAAATTTGCGGTGGGTGGAACAGTTTAGTGGCAAAGCTCAAGTGGTAGTCATATGACCATCAGAATGACAATTTGGTGTCAAGTTAGTCATAAGATTTTGTTCTGTCAAAATGGGAATATTGCAATAGTGACCTATTAAGAATATCCCCATTTGCCAGCGCTCTCTTGCAGAAAGATGTGCAAATGATGTTAGAGATCTTATCTCCCCATTGGGTGAGGTTTTATGACCTTAGCTCTCAATCTATCATTAGTAGCCCCACAGCAAATTCTGGCCCCACCATTGTATTTGATGAGTCCCCTGTTTCTGAATCCTCTTAGCCCTCAGGAGCCATTATCTGTTTGCTTGTCAGGTTGATGGTTATGGTGGCCACCAGCCTCATCCTCTGTTTGCTTCCCTCCAACCTAGTTATCAAGTCGCTCAGATGACAATGCCCTTGGCATTCTGGTTTGCCTTCTGCGTGCTCACGCACCCCAACTGGAAGGCCAATCTCAATTTCATCCTCCAGTTCCGTGATATTTACCCTATTTTAGATATGAGTAGCTACCACTCCTCCCTGCTTCCCATGTTCCTCCTCCCAACCTAACCCTAAACCCACCCTACCCCATTTATAGAATCTGCAGAGTATTATATATAGAAAAAATCATATAACTCTGTGTATATTTAGAGGATTTAGAAAGCTCAATGCAACATTCAATATTTTATCTCAAGCATATGGTTCAATAAAAAGCTACCTTGAATGAAAAAAAAATATGACACCTGGGACAACCCTGGGTGAATATAAGTTATTATAAGTCAAAATCAAGTAAAAAGGTAAAGATTAAAGGGCATAAAGGGGATCAAAACTGTCTTCAAATTCCAAAATTGTTAGAAACTGACCTTTTATATTTTCTAAAATGACTTAAGAATAGCGCAGGAATCTTGGATAATATTGTTACTAAGGATAATGGGTTGCAACATTAATTACAACTATGCTCAAATAAAAATATTGGCATTTGAAACTGTGAAAAAAAATTTCAAGATTAAACCATTTCTATGATATCATAATTTAGCATAGTCGCCTCTTTACCCAATCACAACATAAAACTTAGTACTCTGCTAAAGACAAGGTGTTAGAATATTTTATTTACTATTTTTTAATTAAAATCTTAGCTTAAAAATTCTTGTTTAGATATTTTTATTGAAAGTTTGTGGTTTTTGTGCTATTAATGAATATTGACTATGAAAAGACCCACCCAACAGCCTCAGTTGTAGAAGAGACTGTGGTGAAACTTTCTGTTCAAACTTCAAAGTGAAATAGCCTAAATAACACTGGGAAAACCTCACCCCACTTTCACCAGTGCTAGAAACCCAAAACCCCTTCCTCTCCTCTCATGAGTTAACCCCTAAAGATAGAAAGTTGCTTTGTAGTCTACAGCTGCTGTTATGGGTGTTCATACACCTTCATTACAACCCAGTTTTCTCTTGGCTCCCTCAAAACCTATCAGTTAATTAAAAGTAAGTCCTACTTTATATTTTGACAGTATGGCTGTTAAATATAGATATATCATATTGGTAGATACACTTGAGGCATGGGCTTAGTTGAACTACCCTCCAGGGTGAAGAATTCCTTCAACCATTGAATAGATGATATAGGACACATCTGTGGGCTAATTAGATTAACGGAGATGTCAGGATCTGCATTAACTAGGCTCACTGATGCCCAATACTGAACCTCACCTATAAGAAAAATGAGCATCCTTTAGTAAGGTAACTCTATCTATTAGGACACACTAATTAACTCATCAGATGATGGTGTGTTTTTGCTGGAATTGTAGATCATTTTGAAAGTATAATTTTATGTAGAAGCCTCATAAGGTTTTGGTAGAAAGCACCCATTTGATGGGATCATATGAATCATCTAAAGGCTAGTACTTTGAAGGCTACAAAGTGATTATCTTAGTAGCATTGCAAACTCCTTGGTGATAACAGACTTTTAAAGATTAGGTGTAATTCTGGGGGAGCATCCCTATCACTTGGACTGTTTGAAAAACCCTTTCCCATCCAAAAAAGGTTTGAGAAGGCCAGCTGCCCCACTCATCTCCCAGGGTGACCTCACCCATGTGGTAGATGAGCGGTGGGTAACAACTTACCCTTTGAGGACCCTGACACCTATTCTAGTAAACTTCAGCCAAATTGGTACTGCAAATTAAGAGAATTTGTGTCAAGCTATTGGAGAGTTGGTCTCCTCTTGGTGAAAGGTTCAAATGTAGATGATGGCAACAAGCCTTTGGCATCAAGGCCTGAGAGTACCAAACCATTGGAAACAAGGCCTGATGACCATGTAACTTCAATGAAGAAAGCATCTAATGTTGAATCTTCAGTAAAACTCACTGGTGGCATCAGACCATTGGAAAAAGTTTCTGTCAGCTCTGACCCCTCCCCAAAAGTATCAAATTCTTTGTCCAATAAATCTCTCCCGGTCAAATGGTGCCAGAGTGACTAGGTGCAGGTGGGTTGAGTGCCCTGAACCTGTTCCCAACCTTATGAAACTGCCCCTATGTGGGGTAGCCTTGGGAGGTTCCCATTACCTGTTAGATGAGATGCCATCACACTAATCATTAGAACTTTGGTAAATCTGTAATTTTGGCATCTGTGGATGAACTGACAATGACTTGGCCTGCTGCTGATACTTTTGAAATCAGTTCCAAATAAGTTCATTTTTCACCACACTCAAAGTTTGCTGGGTTAGGTAAATCTCAAGGGCCCCAATCCTGCACTTTCTAAGCTAATCCCAAAATTGATTGTATAATTAAGCAGTTGTAATGCACTTAGAAGATTGGTGGTCAATTTCGTATTTTAAATTTATTAAAAACTTCCCATGCAAAAATTTATTTAATTAAGTTTGAATTTTTCTTTGCTGAACCCCTGTGACATCTGCAATGTAGCCCCTCAGCCCTATATTGACTGGCTTGTCTCAGTCAAGTTATTAACTTTGGTCCTCCTATAGCCAATTGAGCCTATCATCTAAAGAACTTTATAGAATTTTCTTAATCTCACAACTCCCTATTCCCAGGCCCATTGGCCCTAAGGCTACACCAGCCTGGTTTCTTGCTGGCTTGTTTTTTACATTTGTGTCCCATATTCACCCCTTGGCTACTTATCTCCATGCATATTTTAATGTTGTTCAAGTGGCAATGCCTCTGACATTCTGGCTTGCCTTTTGGGTGTTATTGTATTCCAACTTGAAGGCCAGTCTAAACTTTATCTGCCATTTTCCTGACATTAGGATTACTTATAAACCTAAGAGAAACTAAGAGTCTATGATAAGTGACAACTTACCTGGTTAAAGATGGAAGATATTTGTAGGCCTAAATTCAGTATGCTGTTATTCCAGATTTTGTGCCACATGGGAAGGAAGATCTTCACTGCCTTTAGGGGAATCCAGCTGCTTCAGTTTAGGAATATCAGTTTTATATATAAAGGAACCATATCTCTCCATTGCAGTAGCCCTATTCGATTTCACTCTTATTATAGATTTACTCAGTGATCCACTATATTGGAATTTCTTTGTTCATTGGGAGCTGATTCCCAATATCTACTCAACTTGTGATTGGGCAATTTATCCTTTAGATCAACGCTTCTATCAAATTCCCTGATAGTCAGATAAGATGCTCCTGAGGCTGATGCAGATCATAAAACTGATTAACCTCAACTTAACTACAGAAGTTAATATATACCAAACTATATTTTGTCAGATGCAAATTTTAATAAAATGATTTTGGCTGTTTTATTTTGTAAGAAAAATTAAGGGTCTACGATCCTGTGCCCTTTATAAATATAGTGAACGTTTTATAACTACGTTGTGCCCATGATTAATGGTGGTCGACAATACAAAGCTAAAAGTAAA